>PVLA01016434.1:0-20730 GCA_004027455.1 Hydrochoerus hydrochaeris
AAGCAGCAGAAGCTAGGAAGTGGGGAGGGGGGTTCCGACGGGTTTCAGAGTGGGGCTCTGTTGGAAATTTGAGTTTGGACTTCCGACCCCAGAATTGGGAATAACACATGTCTGTAGTTTTAGCTAAATGGTCTGTGATACTGTTACCAGCAGTCCTAGGAAACAGATACCCACGCCCGTGACTGGCTGCCTCCCTTTCTTTTCCTTTTCTTTCCTTTTCTTTTTTTTTTTTTTTTTTGCTATGCAATTCAGGCTAGCCTTGAACCCATGGTGATTTTCCTGCCTCAGCTTCCCGTGTGCTGGCATTAAAGGCATGTGCCACCACCCCCAGCTTGGACTAAATTTTTAATAACCATTTGAAATCACAATAAACCATTCCATCCAACTTCTAGCTTCCTATTTTTCTGACTTGATGATTTTTCTGTTTACACTTTGCTTTGTGGGACAAGGTGTCTCTAAGCTGCCCCAGTTGGTCTCAAACTCCCAGGCTCAGGTCACCCTTCTCAGTAGCCGGGACTTCAGGGACACACCACCACATCAGAGAGGATTGTTAGCACAGATGAGGTCTAGAAACTACACCTCCGGATCATAAAAGCGCGCTTTGGTCTGCAGCTGAGCACACCTTGCTTACTGAAGGCAAACACCTTGATTCAGGCAGACATTACAGCTGAAGAACGTGTAGATTTTACAGGTTCTTGCAAAAAGATGGGACATGCGGGATATTGTCAGGCTGTGACCAGGGGAAGCCTAGGGTGCATGGAGCTGGAACTGAAGCCATGACAGAACAGAGCTAACCCAATCTGATCCCCTGTATTATAAAAAGAGCTCTGTATAACTGGGCACGGTGGCTCAAGCCTGTCATCCCAGCACTCGGGAGGCTGAGGCAGGAGGATTGTTGCGAGTTCGAGACCAGCCTGGGCTACAAAGTGAGCTCAAGGCCAGCCTGAACTGCATAGCGAGACCCTGTCTCAAAAAGACAAAAAAAATAAAAAATAAAAAGAGCTCTGTGGTACAGCATCCCTGAGTGTAACCCATAAAATCAGAGGCAAAACCAGAGCCTGGACTGCGTCTCCCACGATAACCCCCTGCCCCAGCCGTGGTGCGGCAGGCACAGGCCTGTAATCCAGGCACTCATGGGGCTGGCAGGTCTCTGGGAGTTCAAGGGCAGCCTGAAAGTACATGGGAGACCCTGTCTCAAAACAAACCACAAATAGTCCCAGGCCTCATGGGTGAGCCAGGGGGCAGGAGGAGGAGGAGGAGGCCGTGGCTTCCTGGGAGGCAGAGCGGGAGGGAGGAAGTGGCCCCGGGTCGGCTGACCTCCACTTTCAGGCAGCACCGGAAGTCCTGCGGGTTCCTGATAAAAGTACAATCTGCACGGATACAGTTTAGCTTGCTGGCCATCGCCCTGGTCCCTCCGGCAGCCCTGGAGTGCGGGCACTGACCTGGTCACCTGGCAGAGGAGAAAATGCAAGCAGAACTGGCCCCAGCTGGGTCATAGAGCTAATGAGAGATGTACAGAGAGCTGGGTGCGGTGTGCACACCTGCTATCCCAGGTATTTGGGAGGCTGAGGCAGGAGGATGGCAAATGCTTGGCCACTTGACAAGACTCTGGGTCAAAAAATAATAATAATAAAAAGACCCTGGGTTTCACCCCCTTTTCAGTACCAAAAAAGGGGGGCATTGAAATATGAAGGTAGGGAGAAGGGTTTGTAAGAAATTGGAACAAAAAAGGAAAAAAGAAACAAATTGAAGCCAAGGATTGTGACTGGTACCTGTAATCCCAGCACTCGGGAGGCTGAGGCAGTAGGATCACTGTGCGTTTGAGACCAGCCTAAACTACTTCCTGAGCTCAAGACCAGACTGGACTACTTATCAAGACCCTATCAGAAGAAAGGAGAGAGGGAGAGAGGAGCGGGGAGCAGAGATGCTGATCCGGCAAGACCCCTGCACCCCACCCCACCCCACCGCATTGTAATCCAGCTGTAAAGCTTAGTCTTTGATGTGCCCACCCGCCCGGCTGTCTCCACCTGCAAGGGCCTCAAGCCCAGCAGAGGTGCCCAGGGCCACCTCAGGCCCCCTCAGCTACCCGGAGCCCCCAGCTCGGCCTCACTCCGAGTCCTCGGGAGTCCAAGCAAAGGTTGTAGCAAAAGAGGTCTGCGTGGAACAGGAAGGGAGAACAGAGAAACTGAGGCAGGGCGGTGGGGGGCGCGATGGGGGAGCTGCAGGATTTCGCAGCCGCTGGTTTACATGGCGCCCCGATCCCTGCCACACCAGGCTGTGCAGGGGGGTGCAGGGGGACACGCAGGGGACCCTGCAATCTCGCAGGCTCCGGGAGAGACTCCCTGCCCCCCACCCCACCCCCAACGCACAGGGGCGGGGCCGGGGCGGGGCGGACGGGACCGGCGGTGACGCGTGCCCCGCCTGCTTTATAGCGGCGCTGCGGGGGGAGCAGGGACAGAGCTCGCCGCCCGCATCTGTCGCCGCAGCTCCGCGTCCCCGCGACCCCGCGTCCTCAGCAGCCATGCGGGAGATCGTGCACCTGCAGGCCGGCCAGTGCGGCAACCAGATCGGGGCCAAGGTGCGTGCGCCAGGGCGTGGCCCCCGGGTCCCCAGCCTGGGCGCCTTCGCGGGTCGGGGTCCCCAAGACCCAGGTCCCCCCACATACACCCGGGGGCGGCGGGGGAGGGGCGCTGGGCCAGGTCCTGGCTGGGAACAAAGAGGCCGAGGACGCAAGATGGTCAGGGCCCAGCCTCTGTCCACCCACCCCCCCGCTGGCCACAGCTGGCCGCACAGCTGGCCTCTGCGGCTCCGAGCGAGCGCGCACAAAGGACCGCGCCCTCCCCCGGGCACCGGCCGTCACCCCCTCCGCGCAGCCTCCCTGTGGGCTCATCCGTGCCATCTATGCCCCGGCCCTATCACCTTGCCAGGGTGCAGTCTGCAGCAGGGTACAGGGCAGGGAGCTAGGCCTGACCTCCTGGTCCCCCCACCGCCACCTTCCCCTCATCCCCTTCACCCCTGTAGTTCTGGGAGGTAATCAGTGACGAACATGGCATCGACCCAACTGGCACCTACCATGGGGACAGTGACCTGCAGCTGGAGCGAATCAATGTCTACTACAACGAGGCCACCGGTAGGGCACAGGGCAGCCTGCCGAGCTGGGGCGTGGGTTGGCAGGGAGAGACAGCAGCCCCCAGGCGCCTGCCTCGGCTCCCCGCACTCAGGCCACCTGCCCTCCATTTGCTTCCCTGCAGGAGGAAATTATGTCCCCCGAGCGGTGCTGGTGGACCTGGAGCCCGGAACCATGGACTCCGTCCGCTCAGGCCCCTTCGGCCAGATCTTCCGGCCTGACAACTTCGTGTTCGGTGAGTCTCCAGCAGGCACAGTGGCACTATTAGGGGCAGCTTTCTTATTCCTTTCACCTCATGAAGACCCAGTGACCTACACCTGTCATCCCAGCACTGCGGCAGGCTGAGGCAGGAGGAGAGCAAGTTCCAGCCCAGCCTGGGTAACTGAGTGACTTAGTGAGACCTTGTCTCAAAATAAAAATAAACAGGGTTGGGGATGGAGTTCAGCATGTAGGCCCTGGGCTCAAACCCCAATACCAGAAAAAAAATAAAAGAAGGAAAGGAAGGAAGAATATGTTCCACGTAACATCGCAGAGTCAGTGAGGACCACAGGAAATGTGAGGGGACCCAAAGGCTAGCCCGGAAGCAGGGATGGAGACAGCAGACAGGTTGGGGGAGGCATTCAGACATGGCAAGCTTCGCTTTGTTTTGTGGTTTGTGAGACAGAATCTTACTATGTAGGCCAAGGCAGCCTTGAGCTCACCTCGCTGTATTGCCAAGGTCACCCTCAAATTTGCCCTCCTCCTGCCTCAGCCTCCCAGTGTGCTGGGATTACAGCCATGAACCACGGTAGGAGGTGGCATTTTAACTCACCAGACTGGCACGGTGCAAATGCCATCTCTGCCACTTCATACATTCAACAAATAATGAGCAAGTGCTGAGGGGGATGGCACATGTCTGTAATCTCAGTGCTCAGGAGGCTGAGGCAGGAGGATCGCTGCAAGTTCAAAGCCAGCCGGAGCTACAAAGTGAGTTCAAGGCCAAGCTGAATTATGCAGAGAGACCCTGTCTTTAAAAAAAAAAAAATTAAGGTTGATCACTGGTGCCTGGGAAAAGGTTGCTGCTATTATTTTATTTCTTTTTTTTTCTTTCTCTTTTTTTTTTTTTTTTTTTGGTATCAGGGATTGAACTCAGGACCACATACTTGGTCATGCAGGCAAGGGTGCAGGTGAAAGCTGTGGGCACATTTTCAGTATTGAAACACAAGGGGGTGGTCTTGCTCTGCCATAGTGCCTCAAAGGGCCTCTGGTGCTTCAGGCTGGCTGCAATCCCCACGCCAGCACCCCCTGCATGTGTACACACACACACAGCAGACATCCAGGGATGCTGTGTGACCCCAAACAAGTGACTGGCCCTCTCTGATCGGCTCAGAGATCTGAAAGATAATGGATGCCGTGCTCACGCGGGCATGGCTGCGAAGAACCACCGATGAGGTTGGCCAGGGGTTGTGAGGCACCGTAGAGTGACCACAGTGGCCCCTGATTGAACCAACAGATTCTGTGGCCTCCAGGAGAAGGAAGGACAGGGACAGGTGTGGTGAAAGTGTGGACCCAGAGCTGGATGACGTGTCGAATACCTGTCATCCCAGCATTCTGGGAGGCTGAGGCAGGAAGATCACAAATCGAGTTCTGTTTGGGCAACTTAAGTGACTTAACAAAACCCTGTCTCGAAATAAAAAAATAAATAAAACGGGCTGGGGATGGAGCTCAGTAAAAAGGCCACTGGTTCAATCCCCAGGATCGCAGAAAGAAAAAAAAAAGGATTGAGTGGTGATTGGTGTTTACCAAGAAAAACAGAAGGAGGTAGGTAAGGGCACGGGAATGCGAGGCGGAGCCACAAAGGTCAGAGGTGGGGACCGTCAGCGATGGCTTTTCTGAAGGCAGTCACAGCTATGCAAGGATTTGAGCCAAAAAAAAATTCCAGGCAGCCTCGAGCTCCACGCAAAGGCCCCGAAGCAAGGCGGAGCCTGACAGTTTAGAATAAGGACATCTGTGTGGCTGCAGCCGCGAGGCAGCCAAGAGCGAAGAGGGGCCGGGAGGGCCGTGCGGGGCCGTGCGGGGCCCTGCGGGCTGCGGGAACATTTGCGCCTGGGCCCCAGGGAGGTGGGAGCTATGGAGGGCTGAGGGCAGAGGAGAGCGGAGCGGACTCGGTGCTCGCGAGCGCCCTCTGGCTGCAGGGAGGACTTAGGTAAGAATTTGGTGGTGATTGTGGGCTCATGGACGGGGGTTTTAATTCGGGTTTTCCTAGGATCTTTCTGCCTGCTAGGCAGAGATGGACTCAGATGGAAGCAAGGAAAAGGGTAATCACAGCAGGGCTGGAAATGTGACTCCGCGGCAGAGCGCCTGCTCAGCTTGTGGGAGGCACAATAAATAATAATACATAATTAATGAATAATAATAATAATATTCTCCATGAATAATCATGCATCATGAATAATAATCATCATTATTATCGCGGTAGTAGTGAGCGTGCTACTGCAGACAAGGTAACAATAGTAATGTACTGTATATTTCAAACAGCTGGAAGGAAGGACTTTGAATCTTTAAGCCATAAAAGAGATGAAGAAGAAGACAGCTATGTTTAACCTCGTATAAATTTACACAAAGTATACATGTATCACAACATCACAATATGTTGGGGTTTGGGTTTTTTTTTTTTTTTCAAGACTAGGTCTCACTATATAGTCCAGGCTGGTCTCAAACTCTCGGTGATCCTCCTGCCTCAGCCTCCCCAAGTAATGGGGTTACAGATATGCAACGCAACACCCAGCTAATATGTATAATTTTTGTGGATTTTTTTGCATCAATTCAAGAAATAAATTTGGGAGCGGGGCAGGTAGCTCAGTTGTAGGACACTTGCCTGAGGGTTCACAAGGCTCTGGGTTCCATCCCCCGCATTGCAAAAATAATAATAATAATAATAATTTAAAAAGAAATTTGGATCTGGGATGTAGCTCAGTGACAGAGCTGGGAAGGTGATGCTGAGGCACAAGTTCAAGCCCAGCCTGGGCCATTTAGTGACTTAGGCAAACTCTGCCTCAAAAATGAAAAAATTTTGAGAGGGGCTGAGGATATAACTGGTCAAAAGGCCCTGAGTTCAGTCCCCAGCATCGAAAAGAAAAAGAGGCAGAGCATGTGCCCATATTGTCCCCCCCCAAAAAAACAAATTACATTAGTAAATAATATAATAGTAATTAGTATTAGGTAATTAATCATTGTTTTTTGGTTTTTATGGTTATTTTTTTTTTGCTGTTTTGTTTTGTTTGTTTTTGTTTTTTTGTTTTTTGTTTTTGTACCAGGGATCGAACTCACAACCTCACACTTGCCAGGCAGGCGCTTAAGCCATTGAGCTAAATCCCCAGCTTGTTGGTTTGTTTTTTTGTTTTTTGTTTTTTGTTTTGTAGTATCTGGATTGAACCCAGGACCTTTACCCTGATCTGCATCCCTGGACACTTTTTTATTACTATTATTTTATTCTGAGACAGGATCTCTCTAAATCATATATTGCCCAGGCTGGGCTTGAACTTGCCACCCTCCTGCCTCAGCCTCCCAGAGTACTAGGCTGACTGACATGCACTTCCACACCCACCTGCTTATATCATTATCATTTTTGGTGTTTTTTGTTTTGGTGTTTTTTGTTGTTGTTGTTTTGTTTTTTTTAGACTGGGCCTGGGGTTTAGCTCAGTGGCTTAAGCGCCTGCCTGGCAAGTGCAAGGCCATGAGTTTGATCCCCGGTACCAAAAAGTAAATAAATAAATAAAGTATTTTGAGACCAAGTATCGCTATGGGGCCCTGGCTGGCCTTGAACTCACTAGGGAGCCCAGACTGGCCTCAAACTCAAGCAATCCTGCCTCAGCCTCCCGAGTGCTAGGATAACAGCTGTGCACCTCTGCTATTGTTATATACCATTCAGGGGTCTACCAGGTTGAGCAGAGCTGGACAGGGTGGGGGCTCCCCAAAAGCACTCATGTGGTCCCCATCTTTCCCTCTACAGGCCAGTCTGGGGCTGGCAACAACTGGGCAAAGGGCCACTACACAGAGGGCGCGGAGCTGGTGGACGCCGTCCTGGACGTGGTGCGCAAGGAGGCCGAGAGCTGCGACTGTCTCCAGGGCTTCCAGCTGACCCACTCGCTGGGGGGCGGCACCGGCTCAGGCATGGGCACCCTGCTCATCAGTAAGATCCGCGAGGAGTTCCCTGACCGCATCATGAACACCTTCAGCGTGGTGCCCTCGCCCAAGGTGTCGGACACGGTGGTGGAGCCCTACAACGCCACCCTGTCCGTGCACCAGCTGGTGGAGAACACAGACGAGACCTACTGTATCGACAATGAAGCCCTGTACGACATCTGCTTCCGCACCCTCAAGCTGACCACGCCCACCTACGGTGACCTCAACCACCTGGTGTCGGCCACCATGAGCGGGGTGACCACCTGCCTGCGCTTCCCGGGCCAGCTGAACGCAGACCTGCGCAAGCTGGCGGTCAACATGGTGCCCTTCCCGCGCCTGCACTTCTTCATGCCGGGCTTTGCGCCCCTGACCAGCCGGGGCAGCCAGCAGTACCGCGCCCTGACCGTGCCCGAGCTCACCCAGCAGATGTTCGATGCCAAGAACATGATGGCAGCCTGCGACCCTCGCCACGGCCGCTACCTGACCGTGGCCGCTGTGTTCCGGGGCCGCATGTCCATGAAGGAGGTGGACGAGCAGATGCTGAGCGTGCAGAGCAAGAACAGTAGCTACTTCGTGGAGTGGATCCCCAACAACGTCAAGACGGCCGTGTGCGACATCCCGCCCCGGGGCCTCAAGATGGCAGCGACCTTCATCGGCAACAGCACGGCCATCCAGGAGCTGTTCAAGCGCATCTCAGAGCAGTTCACGGCCATGTTCCGGCGCAAGGCCTTCCTGCACTGGTACACGGGCGAGGGCATGGACGAGATGGAGTTCACCGAGGCCGAGAGCAACATGAACGACCTGGTGTCCGAGTACCAGCAGTACCAGGACGCCACGGCCGAGGAGGGCGAGTTCGAGGAGGAGGCGGAGGAGGAGGTGGCCTAGGGCCCCGGGGACACCCCTCCGCCCAGCCCTAACCTTCAGATCCTTTAGATCTGCTGCACCCCTAACCTGCCTGTGAGCCCTGCACCCCACTCTGACCTCTGACCGCCCCCCAAGCTCCTCCATCCCCCGCGAGCCCTGCTTCGTGGCCTTGTGAACCCCATCTTTAGAGGGTCTCGATCGACCCCCCTTTGCCTCGGACCCCTTCTTAACCTTTGACCTTCCAAAAAACTCCTGTAGGCACCTCTAGACTGGCAAGCCCTGGATGACCCCTCTCCCCGAGCCTCCTTCACCTCTCTCCCGGGCTGTGAGCCCCTGGCCCCCCTCTCTCTCTCTCTCTCTCTCTGTCTGCTTCTCCCCACCCCACCCCGCAGTGCCTCCTCTCAGCACCTCCTACTCTGGCTGAACAAGGAGAGATCAAAGGCCTGAACCAACCCAAAAAAAAGAGGGGTGAACCCCACCATTCTCCCCCCTGCTCGGCCTCTATAAATAAAGGGATCGTTTGCCTGGCCTGTCTCTGCAGACCCCACCTACCCCCCTGCTGCAGCCCCCCGGGGCTTCTCTCTAGAGCGCAGGCTGGGGGGCCCTGGGCCCTGCCTGTACTGTGTCGGTGCCTTCGTGGCTGTGGTGTGAGTGTGTGTGTGTGCGTGTGCATGCATGCATGTGTGCACTGTCTGTCTGTGGCAGTGCTAGAGACTGAACCCAGGGCCTTTGTGCTGAGTTACTTCGCCAACCTTTTATTTTTCATTTTTTTGAGACCAGTTTTTACCAAGTTGCTCAAGCTGGGCTCAAACTTGTGACCCTCCTGCCTCAGCCTCCCAGAGCGCTAGATGACAAGTGTGTACCACGGCTCCCTGCTAGCACCTGGATTCTGACTACCCCCTGGCCCTGGCCCTGGCTCCCCCTGGGGGTCCCAGAGCACAGCTCAATGCCCAAGCACGAAGAGGCAGAACCAGAGTTAAAGGAAGGGGAAGCATTTGGGGCCCTGGGTATCCCCGCCTGCTGCTGGGAAAGGGAAGGGAGGTGCTGGTGTGCGTGGCTGCAGGACCAGACATGGCCCAGCGGGGCAGGACGGACCTAAAGGTGGCCCCAGAGCCCCGCTACCTCTTGCCCACGCAGCCTGGGCAGGGCCAGGAAGCAAGGTCACCTGGGTTTCTCACCACGGGTGGGGGCAGGGGCCTCCGTCCGGGGACCAGGACGTCACTCTTGTCAAACTTCCTCTGTCACTCACACAGGAAGCTGAGCCGGCCGAGGCCCAGTCCTAGCAAGCAGAGCCCCCCAGGATCCCTGGGAGACGGCCCAGCCAAGCCGGGCCAGCCCTGCAGGGACCATGGGAACCAGAGCTGAGTAAGAGCTGCCCACTCCCACCTCGTAGGCTGATTCCGGCCAGGGCTGGGGACAGGAGAAACCGGGGTGGGGCAGGCCTGGGAGGTACCGCGCCCCACAGGGGCAGGTGGCAGGCCGCAGGGCAGGACCACAGGGGGCCTGCCCCATGTGCTCTGCTCTGGGCCTGTTCATGCTGGCCTTGGTCTGTCTGTCTGTCTCCCTCTCCATCTTTCTCTCCTGCTACAGCTCAGGGATCCAGTCTGTGACTCTGGGAATTATCTGTCCCCCTCTGAGCGTGTGCCCCATCTTGGGGTTTCCTTGAGCTCTGAGAGATGTGGGGGGCAGGGAGGAGTGCAGGGGCCATGGGGCCGGCAGTAAGTAGCGGGGCATCCTGGCCTGCTCTCTCCCGGGAGGGATGTAGGGCCCCAGCCACAGGGCTAGGGGGTGTGCAACTGAAACAGCACACAGAGGCACGGGCAAGCCACGGCGCCCTTGCACACTTACCCGGTGAGAACAGACAGGTGTGCTGTAATTCGCCTGCACACCTACTGTCACACACACCCGCCACCCCACCCCACAGAACCACAGGACGGTCAGTCACCCTTTCAGACTGACACCAGGCAGAATCACCGGATCACACACACGCATGTGCGCACACACGCACGCAACACACACGCAACTGCTCATTCACACAAGCCAGGCACGTAGATACACGGACGGTTGCACTCTCACTATGCACAAGCAACTCTGGTGCACATATAGCTTTGCACAATCATGCATCATTACAACCCCCTGGAGCCATGCACACACCGGCACGCCTGGCTCCACACGCATGCACCTTTACACACTTGTGCTGAGAGGCTGGTACCACCCCACATACACAGAAGCAGGTCGTGAACCCCTGAAGCCCACTCCCATCCCACAGAGGGAATTCCATGGCCGTGTTTGACTGGTTCTTCGAGGCAGCCCGGCCCAGCTCCCTACAGGAGGGTAAGTGGGGATCATGGGGGGTGTGGCGGGCTCGAGGCCCTGAACTTAGAAGCTTCTCTCCTGTACAGATCCCCTCATCCTGCGGCAGTTTCCCCCAGACTTCAGGGACCAGGTATTCAGGAGACCCCCTCCTTCAAGGCTGGGGGCAGGGCCAGAGCCTGGGGGCAGGAGAGCAGTTTGTGCTTTGGGATGGGGTCCGACCCGAGTTCCTCTCCACCTCCAGGAAGCCATGCAGATGGTGCCCAAGTTCTGTTTCCCTTTTGATGTGGAAAGGTATGTAGAAGGGGCTGGACACAGAAAAACTCTGAGCATTAAACACCTAGAAACTTGAGATGGAGGACTGTACACCCCAGGGTCCTCCAGGGACCCCGACAATCAGGGACCCTGACAACATGGGAGGTACTGATATACATATGGACCCAGGAAATCAGAGACACAGGAATCTATGGTCCCAGAGACTCGGGCATTGAAATTCTGACCCCCAAAGACCCAGGGCCCCAGACACCCTGACTGTTCCAGACCCCTCAAGGCACCCAGAAACCTATGAACAACACAATCAGCTACTAAGTGACCAGAAAAGCTAAGGGCCTATGCAGTCAGGGCCGGGCCTGGCGGGCACAGCACCTTGGAGAGAGAGGGGGACCACTGGGCAGCTGGAACACCAGGTCTCCCCAAGAGCCTTTCCCAACCGCAGGGAGCCCCCCAGCCCTGCCGTACAGCACTTCACCTTTGCCCTCACGGACCTGGCGGGCAACCGGAGATTTGGCTTCTGCCGCCTGCGAGCTGGGGCCGGGAGCTGCCTCTGCATCCTGAGGTGTGACTGGGGGGGGGGAGTCTGGGATGGTGTGGCAGGAAGGACCAGGGTCTCCAGGGACTCCTGAACCCTGACTCTTCTCTCCACAGCCACCTGCCGTGGTTTGAGGTGTTCTACAAGTTGCTGAACACCGTAGGGGACCTGCTGGCCCAGGACCAAGTGAGACCAGCTGCCCCATCGCCCCTCCCCACCCCCCAAAAAAACCTTCTCACCCTGACCTGAGTCCCTCGGCTTCTCCCTGGCCACTCAGCCTATGCCAAAGTCCTGAGTCTCAAAGCCACCTTCTGACTCAGACCCCCCAACCCCGCCCAGGTCTCAGAGGCCGAGGAAACTCTCCTAAATCTGCTGCAGCAGGACCCGCCTGGACCTCAGGCCACACCGAGGCTGGAGCTAGTGAGTAGCCCCCAAAAAAACTCCCAGGCAGTGATGGGGGGCTGCACCCAGGCCTGAGGACCACACAACTCTCCCCGGCCCCCAGGGCAGCGGCGTGGCCATCTCCAGCGGGCACGGAACCCAGCCACCTGCGCCCGGGAAGAGCAGGCTGGTGAGCACTTTGGGGGACCCTGGGCGGGTTGGGCACCAGGAGGCCCCAAACCTGGGACTGACTGAGTCCCCTCGCCAACGTCCCCACAGCTCCCCTGCTTTGTGGTTCCCGACTCTGGCTGCCTGCCATCCATTCCTGAGAACGTGAGTGGGGCGGCGGGAGGGAACTCGGGGAGCAGGGACGAATCCCTGGACCCCAAGGGAGAGGCCAGATCGTGGGGTCCGCCCATGCCCAGCGTGCGCCCCTCTTCACGCAGAGAAACCTCACGGAGCTGGTGGTGGCGGTGACGGATGAGAACCTCGTGGGCCTGTTCGCCGCGCTGCTGGCGGAGAGACGGGTGCTGCTCACAGCCAGCAAGCTCAGCACTGTGAGCAGAGAACAGCCTGGCCCGAGTCCCACCCAGAGCAGAGCCCAAAGTCCTGGCTCCAGGGGGCGGAGTCGTAGCTCCTCCCCTTTTAGGAGCGCAGCGTGCAGGCTCCGCCCACTGTGCGGCAGAGCAGCCATGGCTCCGCCCCCTGGACGATGAGTGGCGGGTTTACAGTATAGCTCCGCCCCTAGACCAAGTGTGGGTGGTGGGGCTACATATAACCCCGCCCCGTGGGTGTGGCCAGTGAGTTGGATTCTAGTTTCTCATGAGGTAGAATCATACATAATTTGACTCCTAGGGAGGTGACCAGGGCAGGCTAAATCTCAGCTTTATCCCCCGCATCACAAAGAGGGAAAACTCCATCTCTAAATGACTTGCAATACTCACACAACGTAAATGTTACATAAATAATCATTGTGGTACCTCTTTTAGGGACAGTGCCAAGAAAAAAGTTGGTACATGTTCAGTACAGATGTCACTGGCAGGGGTTCTGGGGATGGAACCCAGGACCTCTGCACTGACCTCCATCCCCAACCCTTTTTTATTTTCTGAGACAGGGTCTCCCTAAATTGCCAAGTTGTCCAGGCTGGGCCGGAACTTGCCATCCTCCTGCTTCAGCCTCCCAGAGTGCTGGGATGACAGGCGTACACTTAGCGATGTATAATGTTTCTAAATATTTCTGACCCTAGCTTAGTTGAATCGGAGCAGACAGCACCCCCACCCCACCCCCAGATACTGAAGGCTGACTGCCATTAGCCTGTCCACTCGGTTGTTAGGTCTGAGGTTATGCCTGGTGCCCCAGTATCCGGGGAGGGAGAGAGGACCTGCCAGCTCAGGCAGGGCCCTTGACTCCGCGACCCCCCTCGGTCCCCAGCTGACCTCCTGCGTCCATGCGTCCTGCGCCCTCCTGTACCCCATGCGCTGGGAGCACGTGCTGATTCCCACGCTGCCCCCGCACCTGCTGGACTACTGCTGGTGAGGAGCGAGGGGCTGAGGGGGGCCAGGCTGGGCCAGGGAGGAGGCCAGGGGTGGGGGGCCCCCGGCATGACCCCGATTCTCTGCCCGCAGTGCGCCCATGCCCTACCTCATCGGTGTGCACTCAAGCCTTGCGGAGGTGAGTGGGAGCCCCACCCTGGGGTCCCCAGATGCCCTCCCCGGCCCCGGCTCTGAGTGGCCATCGCCCCCCACCCCCGCAGAAGGTGCGGGACAAAGCCCTGGAGGATGTCGTGGTGCTGAACGTGGACTCTAACACCTTGGAGACGCCCTTCGACGACATGAAGGCGCTGCCCCCCAACGTGGTGAGTGACACCTCGATGACCCTCCTTCTCCTTCTCGTGCTCCAGGAAGGGAGGCCCCCCACAGCACAGGACCCCTCCTTACCCCCCCCCCAGGTGTCCTTGCTGAGGCTACGGCTCAGGAAGGCCGCGCTGACCCCGGGGGAAGGGGTGTCCCGTCTCTTCCTCAAAGCCCAGGCCCTGCTCTTCGGGGGATATCGCGACGCGCTTGTCTACAGCCCGGTGAGCAGCGGGGGACAGATGTCGGGGTGGGGGTGCTTTCCTAGCTTTGGGAAGGAGTCACAATGTGAAAGATACCTAGCATTTGTGGAGGGTTTACTGTCACCACATTTTACAAATTGCTCACCTATAAAATGGGATCCCACCAGCAGCCACCCAAAAGCCACTGTAGCCAGACACTTGGGACAGTGCCAAGCATATACTGAGTGCCCCACTTATACTAGGTTCTGCTATTTCCATTTAATGCTCAGAGTATTCTGAGACTGATGCTTTTACAGTCCCATTTTACAGAAGGGAACACTAAGGCTTGGTGACGTCTACTGAGCCCAGGACTTCCATCTGCCCACTTCTGAGTGCTGCCACCCCTCCCTCATTTTTTACAACTGTTCCATAAAAACTTTGGGGGAGGTCGGTGTAGTGGAGCACGCCTGTCATCCAGGCACTGGGAAGGCTGAGGCAGAACAGTTGCTACAAGTTTGAGGCCAGCCCGGCATGGTGGCTCATGCCTGTAACCCCAGCACTCGGGAGACTGAGGCAGGAGGATTTTTGCAAGTTCGAGACTAGCCCGGGCTACAAAGTGAGCTCAAGGCCAGGCTGAATTGCATAGGGAGACCCTGTCTCCAAAAGACAACAACAAACAAGTTTGAGGCCAGCCTGGGCTACATAGTAAGTTCAAGGCCAGACTGAAATATACAGTGAGACTGCCTCAAAAACAAAGATTGGAGTATTGTTTACACATCTAACATTCTTGGCCCTTTAGAATACAAGCTGTATGTGCCCACTGCCTCACCTACCCCCAGCGGGCCGGCTCCCACCCTTACCCCCATAGTCCATGGTCCATGCAGAGGCCAGAGGTTACCTGTCAAATTCCTGCTCTGCCCTCCCAGGAATCCCGGCTCCCTTAAGGTAAAAGGTCAAGCCCTCCCAGACACCCACTAGGCCCTACACAGGTCAAATAGACAGACAATGCTCCGAGTATGTCGGCCATGTAGGTGTAGGGAAGGATGGGGAGCCCAGCACGGCCGCAGGGGCTCTGATGGCACGGGCCCTCCTCCAGGGCCTGCCAGTAACCTTCAGCGAGGAAGCCTTCCTGGCCCAGAAGCCTGGGGCGCCCCTGCAGGCCTTCCACCAGCGAGCCGTGCACCTGCAGCTGTTCAAACAGGTTTGCAGAGGGCGAAGGGGTGAAGGTGGACCATGGATTCCTGGGGGGCCCAATCGGAGCGGGTGATCAGATCCCTAGGGGAAGGGCAGGGCAGGACGGGGCAGGGCAGACTGGCCAGGTCCATAGGCAAAGCTACAACAGATTTCTGGGGTTTTAGAGGAGCAAAGGAGTCGTCTCTCTGGCAGGATCCCCCCACTCCAGGGTCCCCAAGAGAGGCATTAAAATCTGTGTTCCGGAGAGCTGCTGCACTCTGAGACACATTTTTAGACCCCTGGAAGATGAGGTTGGACCCAAATTTCTGGGTCCCTAAGTGGGCATCCTTCCAAATGGTGGGGGGACGCGTGCAGGATTCCAAAGTTCAGGTCCTGAGTGTGGGGGAGACCCCCCCCCAGGTCTGGACTGGGGCTGGACTCCAGAACTTCAGGATGCAGCTTCGTTCTAGGGTTCGTAAAGGTGAGGTACAGTAATCCCAGCTGGGCTGAAAGGGGGTGGGTCATCTGGAGGAGTGGGGTCTGATCCCTGGGCCCCAGTCCTGATTTGGGGGCTGGAAGAATTAGGCTTCTGGTACTGAGGCTGGGATCCACATTCTGGGGTCCTTGGGGTGGGGGTTGGGGGGACACAGCCCTGGCTCTAAGACATTTCTCACCCTCTCCCCAACCCCAGTTCATCGAAGCTCGGCTGGAAAAGCTCAACTCTGGGGAGGGGTTCTCCGATGAATTCGAGCAAGAAATCACCCACTGCGGAGCCTCCTCAGGTGAGCCTGGGTCTTGGTTGGGACCCCACCAGCACCCCAGCCCCTGCATACTTAGGTGACCACCATGCTCTTCCCTCACCCCAGGTACCCTCCGCTCCTATCAGCTCTGGGCAGACAACCTAAAGGTAATGACACCAACCCATCCCTGGTTCTGTGTTTTTAGTTTCTGTTGTATTCATTCAAAGAGCACTGGGGAGGCTGAGGCAGGAGGATCTTTGCAAATTCGAGATTAGCCTAGGCTATAAAGTGAGCTCAAGGCCAGCCTGAACTGCATAGCAAGACCTTGTTTCAAACGGGGAAAAAAAAGCAGGGGGTGGCTGGGGAATTTAGCTCAGTGGCATAAGCGCCTGCCTGGCAAGCGCAAGGTCGTGAGTTCCATCCCGGTGCCAAAAAAAAACCCCAGAGGTAAGGAAACTTCAATTCAGGGAAAGAGGGGTCTGTCCCACCACACCCCGCCTGGAGCGAGGCTCAGGGGCTGGGCCCTGTTGCCCTCCATCGGAGGTGTCTTTCTTTCCTAGAAAGGTGGCGGTGCCCTGCTGCACTCCGTCAAAGCCAAAACCCAGCCTGCTGTCAAGAACATTTACCGCTCGGTGAGGCTGGGCTGGGCTGGCCAGGCTGGCCAGGGTGACTGGGGGAAGAGCACACAAGATACTGCTATCCTGGGCGAGGAATGGGCCACTCTGATCCCCAATAAATACGTTTTTATCAGAACTGAACCAGCAAGGAAACCATTAAAAATTCTCCACTTTTATTTTCCCCTGACCGTATTCGTGGTTGTTAGAATCACCTTTTATCCATTTCAAATCGACAACCAAGTCCCGTTGGGAAATATCTTTGGTCCTTCCAACCCCCACCCAAGTTTTTTTGGGGAGCGACTTTTCCAGCTCAAAACTGTCCAGTTTGATTTGATTCTTCACTTGACACAAGTTTCCAGGGTCACCGTGCCAGTCCATTTCCCACAGAGATTATTTCTCCCAGGAATACTTTCCTATTAGTCGTCAGAGGGGCAAAAGTTTACACGACTTTCTTCGGTGGGACAGGGGGCGAATTGCAAATGCCCACTGTCCACTCGACCTCAGTCTGATCCTCCCCTGGTTATTCTGCAGGCCAAGAGTGGCTTAAAGGGCATGCAAAGTTTGCTGGTGTACAAGGTAAGTGGCGTTTCAGTGGCCAGCACCCTGATGGGGAGTGGGGTGTGGCCCACCGCCCCTGCATCCTCTTCCTAGGACGGGGACTCAGGTCTGCACAGGGTGGGCTCCCTGCGGGCCCCGGCCCTCACTAGCCGCTCAGAGTGCCTGCAGCAGCGTCTGCCCATCACCCGGCATTTCGGACAGGTAAGGAAGACGCCCTCCTCACGGGAAAGCCCCAGCCCCCCCGAGGTCCCCAACCCTCTCCTCCCCGTACCTCGGTCTTTTGCAGAACCGGCCCTTGCGTCCCAGCAAGAGGGTGAGGCTAGAAGAGAGCATTTACCAGCCCCCAGGGGAGAGGTGAGGCTGGGGGGCGGGGTGGAGTGCTGGTGTTGGACCGGGAGAGCCAGCATTCATCAACAGGGTCCCCCAACTCCAGGGCAGCCCAACCAGGGCTAGGGACAAAGGGGGAGTCTCAGGCCAAGAAACATCCATTGGACTCAGGTCACCCTCTCTGAGCTCTGAGGACACCCTCAGTTTGTGGCCAGAGGAAGCCCTGGACAGCAGCTTTTTGGGATCCGGGGAAGAACTGGATTTGCTGAGCGAGATTCTGGACAGTCTAAGTGTACAGACCAAGAGCACAAGCAGCCTGCGGCCCAGCCAGAGCTTAGACTGCTGTCACCAAGGCGACCCAGACACCTGCTTCAGCCTGGTGAGAGCCCCCACAGCCAAGCCCTTCCCCACCGGTTCACCCGAACGGCCAGCTGCTTCCCCGCATCGTCACATCAGCAGTTTGTCTTTCTCTCCACCCAGCCCGACAGACCTGGAAGAACCAGCTGGCAACCGGAGAACGAGACCGAGACCGAGTCGGAACCGCAACCACACTCTCTGCCTGGGGACTTGTCATCCCTGCAAAACTACCAGTCTCTGGATGCCACAAACTCCCTCCAAAACCTCACTTCCCAGCCGCACCCCAAGGCCAACCAAGTTCCATCCCAGTTCTCAACCACCGCTGCAGACCTGAGCACCAAAGGGAACCCCGAATCCTCTCCTGTCCCTGAACCCTTAAACCTTCCTGTCACCCCTCCCGGAACTCAGCACCACCCAGGCTCCAGGTTTTCTGCAGAGCCCACTCAGCCCAGCCCTCCAGAAAGCCCCCAACTTCTGGTCCCCCCAAAACCCACCTCTGACACTACCTGGATATCACAGTCACTTGATTTTTCCTTGGACCCTAGTTCTCTAGAGAACCCCAGGGCCCAGCTTCCCAAGGTCCTGCTACCACATGCTGAGCTCCAGCCAGCCGAGGACCAGGGGGTCCCTGACGCCTCTGTGTCCCACACCAGCAGCTGGCCAGGGCCCCAGGCTTCAAGGGGGCCCCGAGTTGCTGATCTAAAGAAGTGCTTTGAGAGTTAAAGAGATGGGGGCTCCAGAAGAAACCCTGGTCCCTTAATAAAACCACACAGAGCCCAAAGCTGGTTTTTCCCTGGTGCCTTTCTCTGGGGCCTTCCTCTGCTCGGAAACCCACCCCATCTACCACCTCTTGAATGGTAGACGCTCCTAGGTGACTCAAAAAGCCCCTCCTTCTGGGGGGGACCCCCCGGGGGGGACCCCCCCAACCTGGTTTCCTAGGATTCCTGCAACCTTACATTTCATCTCTGCTTCCATGTCATCCACCTAGGCTAACATTTCCAGCGGCTCAAAAAAAAAACTTTATTACAACTCACTACCAGTGTCATATAAATATATAAAAAGCGGACAGCCCCGCCCTCCCTTGCCCTCAGGGGCAAAGTCTTAAGCACCTTCTTTCCGTCTATTCTTAAGCACTGGATGAATCTGATTGCCCAGAGAGGGCGATGCCTTCCCTCAAGGTCACACAGCAAGGAAGGGAGATGGATGAAGGAAAAGGGGACCTAGACGGGCAGGCAGCCCCGAACCTTCTCCTTGGAGTCCTGGGGGGCCCGGGCCTCGGCTGCATGGGAGAACTGAAAGAAAGGACAGGCAGTTGTTGGGCCCGTAGTGGCAGAGGGATAGGACACAGCAGCGTGAAGGTGGTGGGTGCGACAAGCAGGGAGGTGGGTCCCAGCCCCGAGCGCCCAGCTGCATGCAGAGTTAAGCAGAGGCAGCGTGCTGCACAGCCCGGTGACCCCACGTCCCCCGAGTCCTCCTGAGCCATCAGAGGCCGGCATCTCGGTGGTCCTTTGCAGTGGTGGTGGCTGTAGCTGGCCCCAGCCTTCAGATGAGCCGTTCCTCCGGGGGCAACTTGAGGTTGGGGGGTGGGGGCGCACGGGCACCCACCTGCTCCTCCACGCTGGGCCGGTAGGTGCCCTCTGTCTGACGCTTCTCCCGAAGTTTCCGGACCAGGAATACCAGCCCCACGATCAGGATCAGGGCAGCGAGGAGGGAGAAGACCACGATGATAGCAGTAAGACCCTCATGGGACTGCAGGCGGGGCGGGGGTGCAGGCGTGACCACCTGGACGCCAGCATCCCACCGGCCTGCCCTGCTCTGCCCTGAACCTGGCTCCTTCCCCGCCTCCCACACACCTGCCACTTCCGGTGACCTGCCCCCTACCTGGGGTTCCTGGATCCTCATGTACTTTTCTGGGATCCAAGGCTCCCCCCTCCACATACACGCCGGCCACACCTGGGACTCCTGTCCCCACCACATCTGCCAGCTCTCGGCTCCATAACATTGGCATAAGGAGCACCCACCAGATACAAAGAGTGATCCAAAAACATGGTGAGTGGTAGAGTTGCAAAAATGTAGCCAGGCTCACGCCTGTCATCCCAGCACTCAGGAGGCTGAAGCGGGAAGATCCTTGCGACTTAGGCCACCCTGGGCTACAAAGTGAGCTCAAGGCCAGCCTGAACTACATAGCCAGACCCTGTCTCCAAAAGACAAAAAAAAAAAAAAAAAATTGCAAAAATGTAAATAAGGCTGGGTGTGGTGGCGCATACCTGTGATCCCAGCCCTCAGGAGGCTGAGGCAAGAGGATCACCATAAGTTCGAGACCAGCCTGGGCTACAAAGTTAGCTCAAGGCCAGCCTGAACTACATAGCAAGATCCTGTCTCAAAAAACTGAAAAAGAAAGAAAGAAACAGACTAAAAGACACATTGGTGTGAATTCCCCTCAAAATATTCCCTCTCCTTTTGAATACACCTATCCCACTGTTCTTAGTTTCTGAAGCAGTTCTGAAGTCCTCTTTCATGAGATTCTAGGTGTGATCAGAAATACATTCAAAACCAGGCATGGTACACATGCCTGTAACATCAGCACTCAGGAGGCTGAGGCAGGAGGGACTACTGCGAGTTCAAGGTCAGCCTGGGCTACAAAGTGAGCTCAAGGCCAGCCTGAACTACATAACATAGCGAGACACTGTCTCAACAAAGAAAAAAAGAAAAAAAAAAATATATATATATATATATATATATCATGGCAATTAAAGTGTAAAAAAGGACTAAAATGTGTATCAGGTATTGTGAAAGACGAAGAACACACTCAAATGGGGAGGGGAACAAGGGAGGGGTAAAGACGGGAAAAATAGGGAGAAAAAGGAAATAGAAATGGTGAGGAGAGGAGGGGTTGAAGGGAAGGGAGGGAAATGGGCAAAAAAGAATCAAGTCATGATGCAGAGTATCTTCATGGATATCTAAAATGTACCAATAAAAATTATTTTCTTGGTGGGGGGAACGTGGTGGTAGCCTCGTCTGTTTTGTTCATCACATGCGACTTCTAGCTCTTCCCCAAACTCAAAATGAGCACAGAAGGGAAGTATTTTGCATCAATTCAAGACACAGAGGTGGCCGCAAGCATAGCTAAGGACTCGTGAGGACTTCCAAGCCTGCCTCAGACGGCAGCGAGAACAATGAGGTAAGTGTATCCAACGTGGGGAGCGTCTCTGCTAGAATTCATTCACCTTTTGCTATAATGAATATATATATATATATATATATATATA
>PVLA01016435.1:0-20723 GCA_004027455.1 Hydrochoerus hydrochaeris
GGGGAGGGGAGGGGAGGGGGGGATGTGGGCCAGAGACCTTATATCGTATTTAGGGTAACACTTCCATGACTCACCCAGGTGTACCCAGAAGGGTGCTTTACTAATCCTCTAGGTGGCTTCTAAACTGATCAAATTGACAAATAAGCCTAGCATCACCAACTGTTCTGGTTTACAGCACTTTCTCTTCAGTCTCTTGACTAGCAGAACCATGTCGCTGGTGGTGGGGGAGGAGATTAAAAATCCAAATCCCAGGTCCATAGCCTAGACCATTGCTGTGGGTGGATATGATATAAATATTTTTTTTCTTATTCTTTGCCTATATGGACCTTTTAAAAAATCTGTTGTTTTAGGGAAGTTCTATGTTCATGGCAAAATTGATCAGAGGTTTCCTATATCTGCCCTTCACACACAAAGCCTCCCCCACCAGCCCATCAATTTTTGCCATCAGTGAACCTGCATTGCCCCCTCACCATCCTGAGAATCCCACAGCTTCTGTAAGGGCTCACTCTTGGAGTTGTACATCAGGTGGACACGAGGTTAAAGCGAGATGTGTCCACTGTTATGACGTCATCCAGAGCAGCTCTGCTGCCATACAAATCTGGGTTCCCTTGCTTCATCATTCCTGCCCCCTAATCTCTGGCAACTACTGATCTTTTTTACTGTCTCTATCCTTTTGCCTTTTCCAATTTGTCATAGGGTTGGAATCATACAGTACACAGCCTTTCCAGAGCCCTATTTCTCACATTGTAATATGCATTTAGAGTTCCTCCATGTCTTTTTGTAGCCTGATACCTCATTTCTTTTTAGTGCGGAATAATATCCCTTTGTCTGGATGCATCTATAGATTTTTATGCATCCCAGGTGATTCCGATATGTAGCCAAGTTTAAGAGCTGGTGGTTTTGAAAAGATCTCCTGGCCTCCTGGTGGAGAGTAGAGACCTAGACGGAGATCAAGGACTTCCCCAGTGGAGAAAGAATCTTGAAGGTGTCAACACCTATTCAAAATGGAAAGGAGTTTCAGGGATATTCAGACCACTGAATTACAATAATGATGTATGTAAGCAGGAAGGGGAGAGGTTAGGAGGACCAACTCCCCGTTTCTAGGTGGCATCATAATCTAGTGGCTAAGAGCCTCAGGAGGTAGAGTGATCAGAGTCCCTACTTGGCCAATTTACCAGCTGGCTGAGTATCAGAGTTTATATCTAGATGTCCCCCAAAGCCTCATGTGTTCATAGGTGGAGATTTGGAGAAGTGATTGGATTAGTCCACTGATGAGATTATGACTAAATGGAGGAGGTGAAGCCTGGTTGGAGGAGATGGGCCACTGGAAACATGACCTGGAAAGCTTTATCTCCTTCCCCCCCTCCCTTGAACTCTTTGCTTCCTGTCTGCCATGCTATAAGCTGTTCCTCCTCTGCCAGGCCACTCTGCCTTCAAGCCAGCTGACTATGCACTGAAACTTCTACACACCGTGAGCCAAAATTAACCTTCCCTTCTTACAGTCGTTAGTGTCTCTCAGCAATGAGAGAGTAACTAAGACAGGCACCTTAGACAATTTATTTAATCTCTCACTCCTCAGGTTAGCCAAAGTTTACCCAGGTATAAAATGATCATGGCAGTGTTAGCCCCTTCTCCTGAAAAGTTAATTCCAACAGATTGTTTAGAATAAAACCTATGCACTGATTGCCCTTCGTAAATGTTAGTGCTTCACTGTCAAGAACAAGGGAGGCAGGGGCGGGGCAGAGCATTATCTAAAAAAACAAAAATAAAAATAAAAAACCCTAAGTCTAAAACAAGTGATAGAAAAGACTCTTTCTTGTCACTCAGGTTAGTAACTGTCCTGCCAGCTAGAGGTTGTACAGTGTTGGTCAACATCCAGGAAACGTCTTTTTCATGTCTCAGTTTCCTTGGTGACAAAATGAAGATAATAAAAATGTCTTGTTTTTGAGATGCTGGGAATATAAATATATCAAAGAAAGTCCTTTGTTACCTAGTTATGCCTGAGAAGGGCTAGATCCTGCTTTGAGTCGGTTGTACGGAGCGCTGGGAACTTAGCTGTGTTGCCCGTGTGTGTTAGAGCGATTGGTGTTCTGGAAGCTGACCACCCCTCCTGGGTTGGGGGTGCTGCCCTCCACTTCTGGCCCCAGTGCCCTATACCTCGCAGCCCTGAACTGCCAACCTTGTCTCCAGCCTCAGGATGCATTAAATTGGACTGATCTCTTCTCAGCTTGGTGGACATGAACTTCACATACCAACCCTGAAATTGCAACTGTTTATTATTCCTAATGTTGATGTCGATGTTGTTGTTGTCGTTGTCATTGCTATCTTACTTCAGCTTGCTCACGCTTGTCATCCTGGCCAAAACGTCTCAAGAAAGGCTTGAAGAGGTGTTTGAGGAGCTGTGGGAGAGCTGGTGAGCACAGTCTGCAACTTTGCTGTCCCTGCCCCAGCGATGGGAGCTGTTGCTTAATTTGGTGTTAAAACAATTGGATGCAGAGGACTTTGAACCTCAGAATGTGTCATCTCAGGAATAAAGGAGTTTGTGATACCTGAGTGGCCAGAGGACAAAAAGAGAGCAGAGAGCGGTCTCAGGCGCATCTGGGAAGCAGGCTGCTTCCGCCTCGTGGATGTCCTTCATGTTCAGCAACGAGGAAAGAGGCTGAATTCTACTTAGTCTGAGTTGCCAAGTGCTAAGAAAAGGGACAGAGGTGGATATTTTTTTAGTTGTGAGCTTTTAATTTTTAAAGAATAGACTTTTATCAATAAAATTATGATTGTGGGAATTGGTTAAGAGGCACACCCTGGCATGATGAAGCACGGGTGAGATTTCAGCACTCGAGGCTGAGGCCAAGGGGTAGCAAGTTCAAGAGCAGCTTGAACCACAGATCAAGACCCTGTTAAGGAAGGAAGCAAGGGAGGATGGAAGGAAGGAAGGAAGGAAGGAAGGAAGGAAGGAAGGAAGGAAGGAAGGACAGAGAGAGACAGAGAGAAAGAAGAAGAAAAAGATGATGAAGATGAAGAAGGAAAGAAAGAAAGAAAGAAAGAAAGAAAGAAAGAAAGAAAGAAAGAAAGAAAGAAAGAGGAAGAAGGAAGGAAGGAAGGAGAAGAAAGAAAGAAAAAAGAAAGAAAGAAAGAAAGAAAGAAAGAAAGAAAGAAAGAAAGAAAGAAAGAAAAAGAAAGGAGGGAGGTAGGGAGATGGGAAATTCTCAATAACAGAAAATTGAGACGGATTGGAAGAATTAAGAATTGTATTCCTAAATGTGTTGCATGTATCCATCAGTCACCACCATGTGAAATGTATTGATCAATTCATTAACATATTTAACTAATATTTGTTTACTAAGGCTTAGCTATGTGTGCCAACAGCAATAAAAAGTACTGAATCAGGCACAAAAACTATAATATAACATAGAAAGATAAAGATCATATCAAATTGCAAACCTCATTTTCAGCAGCCTGCCTCCAGACCTGGAAGAGGGACTAGGAACGGCAGAAGCTCAGCCAGTGTGAGTTGGCTGAAGGACTGAATGAATGAATGAGCCATAAAGCAGGAAGGAAAATTCCATAAAATTCTTTCCATAAAAACAATTAACAGTGGTTCTCCGCAAGTCACATACTTGCAACATCTCCAAGAAACCCTCGTGTACCATAGCCCAGATATTTCCACTACAACAATAAGAGAAGAAATATGAGAACAAATATATACAGAAGTCTTTTTCAGAGTGGAGGCTTGCACAGTGGAGTTTATACTCTAAACAAATTTATGAAGAGTGACTCACACATATAAGTGCCTTTAAAATAGTTATGCGACATGAAGTATCCAGAGTTCACATATTTTTCCTTAACTCTTTTAAAACATTTCATAAAATGTTTTAAGATTAATAAAGTGGATAATCATGTATCTGCCACATAACTTTTTAAAAACCTTTCTCTGTGTCTTCGCATCCATAAAAAATCACGAAATGCCTTCATAGAACACTTTCACAACCCCATTTCACTCTTCGTATCCCCCACAGTAACCAATATCCAGGATTCCAAGATACCTTTCTTGTGATTTTAGGCTTGATTATGTATATGCATGTGAAAGTAATATATGACTTTATTTTCTGCTTTAAACAATATAAATAATGTATAATACCATGCAGATTCTTTTGCACCCTCATTTTTTAGAAGTATGATTTTGAGATTTGTTTACATAAATCCACCTAGTTTTCATTTATTTATCTTAATAGTTGTAAAGAGAATGTGCCATAGGCACACACCACTGTCTCCCCATTGACCACTTAGGTGACTCCAACTTTATTGCTATTACCAACTGCACCATTGGAAATGTTCTTGTATAAGTTTCCTTGTTTGTGTGTGCAAAATTTTTCAAAGGCACATACTCAGGAATAGAATCATTGGCAAAAACCAAGTCCACTTAAAATGCTGTTTTCCTAAAGAAGTGCGCCATTCATAATAGCACAGAAATGTACAATAGTTCCCATCGCTCCACCTTCAACAGTGTGGTGTCGGAATCTGACCAGTCTTACTTATGTGAGGTGGTTTCTCCTTGTTTGCTTTCTTTCCTCATACTACAGTCTTCCTTTTCTTCTACTATCCTGATATAATTTATGAGTGTAATAAAAGAAAGTCTCTTGGAAAAGCACATCATGACTTTCATGTATAAAATAGATCCTCTACTTTTTCCTGGTAGCTCATGCACTTATTCATTACATAAAAAGGGCCATTTTAGGTACTGAGGATACAGTGACCAAGTCTTCTCCTTACTACCTAAGAAGACAAACACGTAAACACCTAAGATGGGATGCTTACCATTATTGATTTATCAGGGAAAGCGAAGGAAATCACCGAGAGGCGGGGAACTAACTCTATTAGAAGCCTAAGAAGACTTCCTACAGAATTCAAGGTAGGTAGGGAAGAGTGAATATAGTCATGTTAAGGAGATAGTATTTTCCTATCATACAGACAAGACGGGTGAGGTCCAGGGAGTTTTTCTAACCTAGCCGAATAGGTAAACAAACCCAGACAAGCAAAGAATCAAACCGACTTCTCTACCTGCATAGCCAGCACACACACAGGACCACTGCACTGTTTAAAAAATTCTTCGTCCGGTCTCAGAATCCTGTGCAGATGAACTGTGGGAGGCCTGAGAGCCCACCTGCCACAGGCGACACCCATGCCTCTGGTCAGCTCACACATCATTTATATTTTCAGTTGATTGCGGCCTTTCTACCACAGTTTTATTCTTCCTTGCTTTCCTTCTTTCTTTCTTTCCTTCTTTCTTTTTCCATTTCAGAAAAATATGCTGTGACTGCTACAGAGAAAATTAGCATGTTACCAAACATCCACTACAAATGCCCACTATCAACTATAAACGTCCACTATTCCCCTACTCCTGATCTGAGCTTAATGGCACTTATTTCATGAGGAGGTAACTAACTGTTCTAATCCTGTTCAGGTCAGATGGTGGAGGGCACTGGCCACCACTGAGAATGCTTGAGGATTGACCCTGGTGACACTGCAGGACTTGCCACAGAGGACAGTGGCGATGTGGTTTAACCTGAGGGAGGGGATTCTGGCCCTGTGTTGAGAACAGATAGAAAGTGGACAAAAAGAAGAAATGAGGACAAGTAGGACACTGTTGTAAAACTGGACAAAAGATGATAGCACTTTGGGCCAGTGTCTTCAAGGGAACAGTCGTCCTGGATCTATTTTAAAGGCTGAATCAACAGAATTCACTGATAGAACACATATAGGTTTTAAGAGGAAAATTGAATCCCTTCCTGTTTCCCTATTCATTCCCCAGAAAATTGGTGACCAGAGCAGTGAAGCTGGTCTTGTTAAGAACAGACACCTAATTCTGGGTACAACTCCCAATGATAATTGTCTTTTGTACAGGAGACACCGACTGTGCCTGGTGCTGGTCATTCACTGTCAACACTAAACCACCGAATTCCACTCAAAACTGTGGGCTGGGCATTCAGATGAAATGAGCAAAATCATGGGCAATGGTTGTGAGATACTCTGAAAGTGACGTACTTTTTGGCTCCATGATCTCTAGAAACAGTTCTGAACAGAGGAAGGGTGTATCCAATCCCTGCATCAGTTCCAGGTCATAATTAAATAAAGTTGGTTTTAGAACTATAAAGGTCTTCCTACTGCAATGTGTCCTAATTGAGTGCTTCTATTTTTTCATTTGCTTCCAGGCATAGTTTTGCAGGTCTTGTTCTATGCCCTTATACTTCTAGAAATCCCACTCCTTAATCTTCCTAGCATCACATCACTGCCCCTGGCACACTTTGCTATTTGCTTTGGGAAATCCACTCTACCTATAATCAGTCAGTAGACCATAGGGTGTTGTGCTTTGTTGGACTCTAAATAGTGAATGACTAACACATTTCCCAACAGATATTCAGCTAATTGTTAGAATGGAGGATTTTTAGGGATACAATTGGGTAGCTATGATCCATTTTCAGGTCTACACTGTCACTCATCCAGAAGGAGACAGAAGCTGCTAACCACACTGTTATTCATTTCACAAAGATGCGCTGAGTCTCTACTACATGGAGGCTGTGTCTGAAGGCTTCAAGGAGCAGCTAGGAATAAAACACGATTCCTGTTTAGTGGACAGTCTCAGGGAAAGGACAAGTAGTGAGCAGACTGTCACATCTCAGCACACCGGGGTCTTGGAAAGTGGGAAAGCAGTTGCACCCAGGCTGAGTCTAACTCAGGCAGAGAGGGGAGGGTGAGGAGGAACAGAAGGCCAGGGAAGAGGACTGAGATGCGGGGTTGGACTGGGCTCAGAGCCTGGGCTGCATCTTTCTACCAAAACACCCGGAGGAAGGAAGACCATGCAGCATTAAGGGACGAGCAATGGACAATGGGTTTTTGAGACTCTGCACAAATGGGCAGTTGCTTTTCTAGTCTGATCAAGGCTTGTGGGCCCCACCTCCACGCTCATGAAGATTCCATCTTGCTGACCTTGAGTTCAGGTAAAGAATCAGGAAGTTTCCAAATGTTTCTAAAATTTTAAAATTTATTTTGTAAAAAGACACTTTCTGTGTTTTGGATCGTGTTCTAAGACCTTTTACAAAGAACAATTAACTTTGTTTCTAGAATTGGAGCTAAGAACTATTGTCAACCTGTATTTCAGATGAGAATGCAGAGGTACTGAGAAAGGAAACCTAGCTGATTTTGAACAATGAGTAGATGCCTGAAGGGGATTGAAACCCACACATTCTTCTCAGGTCTCAGTCCCTGCATCTTGCTGCTGCCTCTATGTTTAGCATCTGGTTTGACCCTGGAAGGCACTCTATAAAGGGGGTCTAAACCTCAAAGCTCCGCCTAAGCAGGAGCGCTAGCTTACATATGTATCCTGAGAAGATGGTGTTGTGAGAATCCCAATCAAGGTGCCAAAGGTCTGAAACTCAGGAGAGAGGTCTGGACTGGAGCTATGGAATCAGGAGTCACTAGGATAAAGCAGGCACGTGGGTCCCCATGGGCTGGGTACATCTGTTTCCCAAGTTTACTGTAACAAATTGCCATGCATCAGTGGATTAAAGCATTAACAATTATTCTCTTGATGGCTGGAAGCTGAAAGTCCCAAATCAACATGTCAGTGGAGCCAGTTTCCCTGGAAAGGTCTAGGAAGCCCTGTCTCCTTGCTTCTTCCAACTTCTGGTGGCCCCAGGTTGTGGTCCCTCAACACTGATCACTGTCCCCATCTTCATATGGTCACCTTACCTCTGTGTCTGTCTGTCCTCTCTTCTTATTAGAATATGCATCATTGATTTAAGGTCCATTCTAAATCTAGCTTGCTACAACCTTTTGATCTTTACCTTATTCACATCTGAAAGGGCCATCTTTTCAAATACTTTGCATTTATAGGTTCTGGTGGTTAGAACTTGGATTTATCACTTGCGAGGACACTGCTTTAACCTGCTGTGATGGACAAGCTTGTCCTAAGACAGTCTTGAGTAAAGAGGCCATTGGCCCTGGAGCAGAATAGTGGGGAAGATTCAGTCCTGGGACAACAGACGCATGAAGAAACCCAGAAAGGAGACCCAAAAGAGGACAATAGAAATGGATGAGAATGAGGAGAGAGTTGGAAACTCCAGGAAGAGGAAAGACTGTTCCACACAGGAAGAGCAAAGTGGGAACCAATGTCAATACCAGGGAAGTGCAGGACATTCATGGTGAGGAGGTTCAGGGTGACCTTTACAAGGACATTTTTTTCCACCATGTCTGTAGTGATAGGAAAATGGAACAAGCAGGGTGCTGCCATCCCTGGCAGCCTGTCCTATCACTGACAAGCTGTTAAATGGCATTAGGCACATTAGCAGCCTCAAAAAATCCAAATGAACACACTCATATTGCCACATTTCCAGAGCCTCTGATGTCCATATGAGCGTATTTTGCATTAATTCTCTCACATATAGTATGTTGAAGTGGCAGATAAATGAATGACTATGTCTATATAAGGTAATTATTTTAGATGACAATATTTTGACTTTCCATTTCCTTTAAATTAGTTTTACATGGTAGGGGGCCAATTCCCATTTTAGAATTTGTCCACAAGCTATTTTGATTGTGCCTTCAACATAGATGCTTGTATTTTGTGTCAAAATTCAGCTGCGGTTTGATAAGAAGAAATGATCTTTCTTCAGTTTATAGAATTTCACTACTATTGTGCTTGCACCAATATTGATTGTGAGACAGTAGTGCATCGTGCTGATCCTACGGGGGTCTGATGCTTTAAAAATTGCCTTCTTTTTATCTGTCCGTGGAAAATAAGAATGTAACTTTCCTTACAGTTACCAGAGTTCATTTCAATTAAGTCTTAATGAGGAAAAATGAGACAATGGGTTCTTGAACATTACCTCTCAGACGTTTTAATTTTTATAAATTCACTTGCAGAGTTAGACTTACAATGTTGCAATGATTTTGTTTGATGCCTGGAAATTTCACCCGAATTGCATACGGCGAGTGCCATAGGCAATCATGTGCTTCAGGGCTTAACTCTTCTAGTCATGTTATCCATCTAAATCTATAATCGGAGAAGGGGCATGTTGGAAAGGTGAAAAGTATCATTTGTCACCACGTTCCTGGGGAGAGATGGCTGGGTTTTGGGATTTAGGCAGCAGGGCAGTTTTTTTCTCATTAGCAGCTTTATTTGTAACTGCAAGGTCTGTCAGAAGCACAGACTTAATAACCTTCAAGTTTTCCTGCATATATATAAAAAGTTGCATGAAATTTTGGCAAATCATTGTCCCTAGGAGGATATCAGAAATACTTTCACTGGTGAATACAGAGAATAGCCACTCTTGGGGAGCTCTCAGCTGAATTAAATATGTAATTGAAGTGGACTTATTCAGAGTAAGACTTTTATGCTGATCATGTACACATTTTGATGATTCTGAGCCTTCCCTTGGAATACCTCTGCAATTCCCCTTGAGTAACAGTTGGAGGGAAAGTGCCAGCCATGCTGTTAACATCATAACAGAGTGCAAGGGATGCATTTTGTAGTTTGATACAATTATCTCCTTATCCGCTGTGTCTTTGCATGCACTGTGGAGTAGCAGGAGGAAACCTGGGGACCTTGCTTCTGTCAGGAGCACTGGAAGTATCTTTTCTGCATCTTTGACCTACAGGAAACTGAAGGAGAAGAGAGAAGGAGGAAGGGAGAGAAGAAAGAGAAAAGGGAGAGGGAAGGAACAAGACAAAATTAGACAGTTTTCTTTCTTATAACTTCTTCACTATGTTCCAAAGCCTTGAGTCTTGCTTAGTGAATATCCTGCCTCCTCTTCCCTCACCCACACTGACTGCACTTTCTCCATCTCTTGCCCCATCTGTTCCCTTGGCGATCTCATTTCAAACCAATCTCAGAAATGGCAAAGCCTTGGTTTATATCCCTAGCTGCGCTCCGCCTGTGAAGTGGAGCCCATGTATCCAGCTGCTACTCAACACTTCCGCTTGGAGATCTGACTCCTACCATCTCTGTCTTGCTCAGAGTGGGACTGTCTGTGCCACCCTTTCCCAGGCTGCCCTCTCCTGCACCACTCAGACCAACATCCTTGGGTTTTCTCTTCCCCTCTTTCTGCCTCCGAGCCCCCATCCTCCTATGGGGAAGCCCAGTGGGTCATCTTCAGTGTTGTCCTGAGCCCAAACCCCTGCAGTCCAGCAGCTCTCCCGTTTCCTCCCACTCTGTCCTCCAGCCAGCAGCTGGAGTCTTTGCTTCAAGCTTGCATTGAATGGTTGCCTCACCTCTGCTCCAAACCCTCCGCTCCCCCACCACAGGATGCAATCTTTGATCTGCCCCTTGGCCACAGGTAAACCTCGGGGCCAGCTCCTGCGGGCCCTGCACCCCTCCATCACTGTCTCCTGCCACCTGCTTTCCCGCGTCAAACGTACTCCCTGCCCCTAGCCTGTCCATTCATAATCTCCGCTGTTTTTCCCTTGGTGACTCACAGAACCTTCTCCTAGCCAGACTTTCCTTCAGGTACCCCGCCTGAGATTTCCTAGAAGAAATAGCCAGCATGTACACAAATGCAGGCATAAGGGTCTGTTATGATCCTTTTATTTTGCCTCCACAAAACTTAACATTTCCCTGACCAAACAGAACCATCCCTCAGATGTCCAGGGCCATTGGTTCCAGGATCCCTGAAGATACCAAAACTGAGAGCATTCAAGCCCCTTGTATAAAACGTATTTGCATAAGCCTATCCGCATCCTCCTGTATGCTTGCAGTCATCTCTAGATTACTTACAATACCTAATGCAATGAAAACGATACAGAATCATTGTTATTATACTGTTTCAGAAATGTGAGTCTGGGAAACTTTGGTATATGTTCAGTCAAGGAACAATTTTTTTTTCAAATATTTTTGATCTGTTGCTCTTTGAGTCTATGGTTGGATAAATCAGCAAATGCAGAACCTATATGCGCAAGGGGCCACCATGTATATTTACTTATTATTTATCTCTCCTCTAAATTATAAAACTCATGAAAGCACAACTTCTAGCACAATATGTGGAAATACTGGGTGCTGAGTCATTGTTAGGAGACCAAAAGAGAGAGGCAATAATTGAGAGAGGGAGAAGAGAGAAAATAATAAATTCTTCAGGAATGTCTACAATTTAATAGCAGGGCTGAGTCAGTGGATAGGACGTTCTGTTAAGATTTCAACCTTAGACTGCGAAGTCCAAAAGGAACCTCTCTCCTGAGGCTTCTGCATACACACAGGTCTTCTTTGTATGGATGACAAACCACCATCCTGCCCCTGCCATCCTGGCTGTGCCGCAGTCACTCAGCCTTCATCAGATCAACCAGTCCTTTTCCTCCCCCCAGATGACTCAGAAAAGCCCTTCCCCAATCGTCACACGGCTGGACCCTCAGCAAAGGTCACCTCACATAGATCTTTGCCAAGCCTGCTATCCCTTTGCCGGCCTCTTTCTATTACAAAACCCTGTTTTGTTTTCTTTACGTCAATTACCAATAGCTGAGCTGTCACCCTCTCATGGCTTCTCACCTCTCTCCATTAGAGTATGAGCCTCATGTGGGCAGGCCCTTGGACTGTCTTGCTTTTGCCAAATGTCTCCACACTTGCCTGCCACACAATGGGTGCTCAGTCTTTGTATAGTCAGCTTCCCATTCACTGAAACACAATGCCCAACACCCAAAACTGAAAGGAGGAGAGATGAAATTTGGCTCACAGTTTCAGGGAATGTGTTACAGGCAGGAGCATCGTGGCGGTAGGACATGGTGGAACAGTGCTGCTTACGGTGACTGAGAAGCAGAACAGGGGAATGGTGCCCGAGAGGAAGGGGCCAGTAAGGACAAAGAGTACCCTCGGTGGCCCAGCCAGCTATGGCCAGAAACATGCTTCGCTAGTCTCCTAGGTAGCTCCCAAGCCAATCAGGTTGCTAGAGTAAGGTATCCATCGTAATCCTCGCTTTCCCAGTAGATGAGTAAAAGAGGCTGCTACCTGGGGCATGGACCCAGTTATGCTCACTGCCCTCCATGAGTGCAACTGCACACAGGACTATTTTTGGATTTACTGCCTTGTGTATAATAATGTGGGCACTTGGAAAACAAAAGAGACTGCCACAGCTTTTTCCAGAAAGTTCTCCAAGATGCTCAGAACATTGAGACATAAAATACCTGACCAGGCTAACCACCCCAAGCAAACCCGGGTGGGTAAATCTATGTTTCTTTGGATGAAATGTCCAAGGTTGGACTTCTTGCCCACTCTCTAGGGCAGCAGCTCTGTGCATGCCCATCAGCTGTGAGTGGTGCCATGTGCAGTAGCCAGATTGCCAACCTCTCCATGTCACTGACCTTTAATTTGTCTATGCAGCACCTTCTCGTTTACTGAATTCTGATGTTTCCTTGAGGAGCTGAGGGATGAAATAGTAACCAGCATGCTACAAGTTACAAATACCACACAGACTTCCTTCCCTGCCCACAGCCCTTACCTGTGATGCCCTGCTAAGGTGACACACACTGAAATGTCATCCAAAGATTCAGGAACCTTCATAATGTTTTGCTAGACTTCACCAGCTTGATGCCTGCATATAACTGCAAATACTCAGGCTCTGTCATACAATAAGTGCCTTTTTAAAGTTTAAAAACTCATCATGTTAATCAGTGTTCATGGTACTGATTGGGTGGCCACTGCTATTTTTTATTCTGTTGCTTACTCAAACTTTCACAAAAACATAGGATTTTTCTTAAACAGATATAGGGCACTATGTAAATTTTAGCATTTTCTTAATTTGGAGTAAATGTGTAAGAGTTGCCAAGGACTGAAAAACCAATTTGGAGAATCATCTGACATTAAATGATGTCACTACTAAAATCAGCTAACCTGTTTGGGGGTTTCTAAAAATATTCCAAGCAAAGTGACTCTTTGTGATAGGTTTTTTTTTATTTCATTTCTTTGTGCCCCATCCTTCTTGCAGGTAATTTCTTTTTACAGTAGTTCCCACATCTCTGTCCTCAAGAAACTTACAATCAGGTGGGAGAAGAAAACACCACAAGTAAATAATTCTCAAAAAATTCTCAGTCAGAATTCCAACTGAATGTCCATTGAAGTTGAAACATGAATTGGAGAGGGCAAGCTCATGGAAAATGATTCTCAGAAAAATGCTACCATTTCCACAACTATAGTAGCCCAGAATACTTAAGACCATGATTGCAAAGTTGGTTTAACTCAAAGAAGACATTCTTTGCCTTGCAAAATCCAGTGTAGGATAAGTAGTCTTCTTCATCTGGAAACATGATGCCAAAGTTGCAGAGAAATAAACAATTATTACTTCAGCCGGAAGTAAGATATCATGTCTATCCCCAGCCCATTGGCTAGAACTAGTCACATGATACCAACTAAACTTCAAGGGAAGCTGGGAAATTAAGTCTCTGCTGAATCTTAACCAGTGTGATTTTTTTTTCTTTTTTGGAATCTTCTGTTTTGCTTCTAGCTGAAAATTTGATGAATACTCATTTTGATACAATAATGATAGATTTTTATTGAATTTCTTTCTTATTGGATAAGGGATATAGCAGTGGAATCCTGGACTCTAAATGAAAACATGATTATTTATCCACTGTCTTATAGGGCAGCTGAATAAATTTGTCACAAATTTAAGCAAACAATGGGAAGCTAAACTATTTTTGCATAACATGGGGATAACATTACCCTGCTTGATCTACTTTGCAGGATCAAGTGACATATTTTAATGTGTGTGGATGTGTTTCATAAACTGCTAGGTGTTGTGCAAAGTTGTTCTATTATTTTCACCGCTAAGAAAGCAGCTGGGCTGGATGCGTCTGGGTATGGGGCAGGGATTTTTCATTTTGCAGGTCATATGCAACACTTGACAGTGAGCCCACAAAATCAGCCTTTGTGTTTTATTGATGCCAGAAGAAAATCAACCAGCACTCCTTTTTGAGCCTTTGTTCCAGGCCCATCAGCATGATCACACTCTTCCCTTTTGTCCCATGGTGATGAGGGGAAGAAGTCCCAAGACCTAAGCCAAACAAGTAGTTTAGATGTGACTCTCAGACTGGCTCTTCTCAGGACACTTTCACAAGCCAGCTCTTCAGTCACCTAAATACCCACAAGCCCCAGGACTTAAAGGAAGAGGGAGGGATGATGTAAATTAAAGAACTTAACTTGCTTTTCCTAGAGGAAACGCCTGTCAAGCCTAACTAGTCTGGTTGTCCTTGCTACTACCCTGTTCCTTTTCTCAGAGATGTAGGTAGAATAGAAGCTTTAGAATATGTGGCCTGTAGGGGCAGAAGAATGTAAAGGGAAACTAAACAATGCCAAGGGAAGTCCCTTTCCCAAACAAAACACAGACATACAGCCACACCCATGTACCAATCAGAAAAATGTAAATCTTATACAAACCTCAAAAAGGCAATGTACCAAAATGAATACAGAGAAAAAATAAAGTGAGTAATATCATGATTGATGCCAGAGCGCTTGCTACATGCCAGCACCCCAGAGGACCTAACACTGTACATACATCACCTGTTTGCTTTACAGGACATCTTCAAGGCTGGTTTCATACTGCACACAAAGAGGACGAGTAACCGGCCTGTGGCCACACAGGCAGTAAACGGTGGGTGAGATCAGCAGTAGGCAGGTTTGACTTCTAACCTAGTACCCACCCTTCCCGGAAGTTCTCTGCAGCTCTGTCACCCCCATTTCTAGCCATTCTTCCTCTACTATCTCATCCGAATTATGTGACTCCTGAAACTACCTCCCTAGTACCCTCTATCCTGGTCCAGCTTCCGGGTACACATGGCAAACCATGTTCCTCAGACACCCACACTGAAGCGTGAGTAGTGAAGTGCTCCCTTCCCGCCACCTGTGTCCCCACAGCAGCCCTGTTGCCATGGTCACATCCAGCAGTGATGAAAGGGCTGATGCCTGTTGTTTCTCAGGAAGTTTATCTGCACCTACGTCTGTATATTGAGAAAGGAAATGAAGGGAACCTATGTGTTTCCTTCTGGAAATACAAAGGAATCCATTTGTTACTTAGTAAAAACTAAATCATAGTCTTTTCCTTTCTTTTCTTTTTTCACACTGTCTCATAGTTTTCTTGCTTTGTCATTCAGGGGGAAAACACAAATGAAACCTTTTGGCATTCACCATCTTGGCTGTTCTTCTTCTTGTGCACAGCATAGGAAACAGAAAGGGGTGTCTGGGCAGGGGACAGCCATCCACTAGGGGATATATGTCACTTTCCATGGCCTAAAACTGCCTCCCACTTTCTTTGGGCCCTTGGGATTGGGTTTTCATTCTGTTCTATTTCATTTGTTTTTGCAAATGGTACTTCAGTGCCCATTCCCAAGATCCCATCCCCAGAGACCTTTCCCCACTCACAGAATCAGCAGCTCAGTGTGGTGAGGAGCAGGAGTCTGTGTTATTATTCTCTCCTCAGGTCAATTCCCACCTCTGCCGTGTATGAGCTTGGACCCTAGAAAAAGCACTTGCACATTCTGATGTTCATGTATCTTTGTCTATACGTGGTGCATCTGTCAGCTCCCTGTTGCTGCAACAAAATACCTCTCTTATACACAGAAGGAGAGGTTGATTTGAGCTCGTGGTGTCAGAGTTTCTGTCTGTGATTGGCTGGCTCCGAGGCGGAAATATTATAGCACAAGGGCGTGGTGGAGGGAAGCTGCTCACCTCATGGCAGCCAGGAAGGAGAGAGGATGTGACAACCAGAGAGACTCCCTCGGAGGCTCACCTGCAAGAGACTGCTTCTCCAACTGGACCCCATGTAGCTATCAACTCATCAGTAGACTAACCCAAAAGCTTCGTCTCAGAAGACTTGAGACTTTTGGATACATTTTAAACCTAGTAATGTAGCAAAACTATTTTAAAAGGAGCTATGTATGAGAGCATCCAGTGCAATATTAACACCACTCAGATAGTTTTCCTATTACTGTGCAGCATTTACTAGAATGTCTATCTAAATCTAATCTCAGCTGTGCTATGTTTGCTCCCCCGAAGCCTCTATCACCGTAGCATATCACCAGGGCTAGGTTGGATATCCTATCCTGGTGTGCTCCACAGTTCTTTCTTTTCTCTCTACCACCTTTCTATCACCTTTGTTGGGATGTGTCTGGCTTATTTATTTCATCTAGAACAGAAGCCAGAAGACAGGATGTAAACACTAAAAAGTTATTCATTAAATGAATGAATGTAAGGAGAGCTTGATGTCTCTGACATGTTCTAGAACCCAAGAACCGATTAAGTACCTGAGGCCAGAGGAGACTGAGAGTACCATGCCATGCCACCTGGCACTGTACACACTAACCTGCCAGGTGTACAGTAGGGAGGGATGGGCACACCTAGGTTCTGTCCTCTGCTGAGTCCCAGTTGTGCTGCTATGTTGCATCATGACCTTCTACCTGCGAAAGTCCATAGTGGCCTCTCTTTCTTAGCCATCCAAAGGATTTTCTTTTTTAGGGCCAGAAATCATGGCCACCCTCCCCTCATTCAATAGAGCAACCTAGTGCCCAAAACCAATGTGGTCAGAGAAAGTCTTGCCTTCTTTAAACCTGTCAAAAGAAAACAGCCCCTTGTCACTTGAGGGAGAGTTGAGACTGGCATAAAACCTAGCACCAAGCTTGATGGAATTATGATTCTCACCCTGGCACATTCTTGGGTAGTCTTTTGGGTCTGGGCTCCAGGACAGGGTAAGTATTCTGCTATTGCAAACATTTGACACCAGCCTGGATCACGGAGACCTGCTGTGCACCCAGCTCTCTTGCATTCACACATTACACCCTTGGGTTCAGACTGAGAGGTGTCCTGGAAATATCCAGGAATCCATAGCTAGGTCTTTCTCCTCTCTCCCAATAGATGTCATGACATTGTCCTCTGCAGAAAAGCCCATCAAATTTTGTCTAATTTTTAAGGTTTTTATTAAACAGTGGTTAATTTGGAGCAGAAAAGAAGTAGGGAGGAAGCACAAAGAAAATGTGACACATATTTCTTCCCTGTAGGCATTATGCCCTGTTTGGAAGAAATGTTTACATTCACATATCACAAACTTTTCAAAACAGAAGTTCCATGATCAAAGAGTTGAATGATAAAGTTTTATCTCTATTTAAATCTCTGTTAACAGCAAATAGTTGATCTACACAAATGCCAATTTTGATTTACAGACAAAGAAAAAAGATAAGACGAGAAAAAAGAAATACTCCAGTCCAAATTAGAGAAATCCTATGTGCTTCTCTTGAGACTTTGCAAAAGGCACTGAGAAACCCTGCAGCCAAGACATTTATTTACTTTTAAAGCAGTCAATATATTAGCCCAACTTTCTTCAGCCTTGGATCTTTTGTATTATTTTGTCTAACACTTATTAGTATCTGTAAATATGCTACAGGGGATACAAATAATATACACTTGCCAGGCCCTGGGCTTCTTTTCCTGTTAGTTCTTCCCCTGGTAATGTCAAGCATCCCCAGATATACTATGAAACCTTAATCTTCTATGCATTTGTCTCCAATGTTCCTTTCTTTCAGCCCACAACATTTTTTCCATATTCAAAACCTGCCTCAATGGACTTCCCCATTTTGGGTGACTCCTTTCCAACTGCCACCCAGCAAAAGGGCATAAATCCTTTCTAGGACCCAAAGAATTGCGGCCACACAGGTTCTGAGTGATCAAGGAAGGGTGCAGACACTGGGGGTCCAGGGAGGAGGACGCTGCCACAGGTGATTCTCTTTGTGCCACGGGGGTGGGAAGTCACGGTGGGCCACTGACATTTTCTCTCTGGGCCTAGCTATTGTCATGTAGGGGTGGTGAGGGACAGATAGGTACTTTCTGACTTATGCATAGATCTTATTTATATTTTTGTTTTTCACACTGAATTGCAATTTCAACTTTCACTTGTCTGTCTTCATCATGAGGCTTTGAGGTCCTTTAGTTGGGGAATGAGCGCTTATTTATTTCTGCATCCACAGATGTTCGCTCCCTCTCCATCTAATTTCTTAGAGGCCCATGGAACCCTTCCTTTCTTTTATGGCTGCATGAGTCTGATGTAAAGAATAAGAACTCAATAAAGTCTTTTTTAAGAGAATAAAACCAAATGAGACAAAAGAAAATAGAGTCAAACAAAACAAAAGGATGAACATGGTACATGACTTAAAAACAAAGTACAAGGAGATCAATAGTGGCTACCATAATGCCTCTTGTTATCTTCAAAAGAGTTGCCCATATCATCAGGCATAATGAAATTGAACAAAACAGTACAGAACAAAACCAATAAAAACAAAACATTGGAGACATTATAGGACTTCAAAAGAAGATATTAGTCCAACCAGAATGGGTATTATAGTGTATCTTATTGTCTTCAAAGTAGTTACCAATACCCTCAGACTTGATACTATTGAACAAAACAGAATAGAATAAAATCAGTCAAAACAAAACAATGAAAGCAAAACAGGGCTTCAAATCAAGCTAATAGTAAATTTTTAAAAATGGTTACCATAATATATTTTGTTCTCTTTGAAATAGCTGTCCATGCCATCAAATCTGATATAAGTAGACAAACTGAAACAGAATAAAATCAAACTAAACAGAACAATGAAAACAATATGGGTTTCAAATCATGATAATATATTAACAATGACCACCACCTCCCCTTTCACTTTCACAGGATGTATTGTGCATTTTGGATCCCACTAACCCCTTTAGTTTTTACATTAGGGAGGCAACCTGCTATTCACCTAAGTGATTCTGAACCATTTTACCCCTGAGCATGATCTCAAGTTGTATCTATTTACCTACAAAAGTCTCAAGGTTTTCTTTCTTTACAACTGAGTAATTTTCCATTGTATAAAAGTGTCATGGCTTTCTAACCAATCTACAGCTGATGGGCAAGCTGCCCCCACTTTTTTCTGGTTCCCTGCCACATGGAGCATTGTTTTCTCATGTTTGACTTTCTGTGTATAAACCCTGTTTCAGGTTAAATATATTTGTTTTTTTTTTAATTTTATTTTATTTAAAGAGGGAGGGAAGCAAAACAGAAAAAAAAAGGGTAGAAACAATACAAAATTAAAAAAAACAGTAAGAAATCACTATTTGATACATTACATATTGTCTTCTTGGATATAGTTGTTCAAGTTACAAAATTAAACCATACAAAGTGAACATTCAAACAGTGAGGCTGCAAACAGTTCTGTTCACTGATCCAACAAAAACTTAGTAACATGGTTATCAATCCTACACACTTAAGTATACATACAGTTATCTCTTTTACAGCACTTTCTTTTCCTCCTCTTGCTTTTTTTCTAAAAAATTTTTTTTAGGGCTGGGGATTTAGCTCAGTGGCTTAAGCACCTGCCTGGCAAGTGTGAGGTCATGAGTTCGATCCCCAGTACCAAAAAAAAAAAAAAATTATTTAAAGAAAAAATTTTGAAACAGAAAGGGTAGAAAAAATACAAAATCTCAAAAACAAAACAGGAAAAAAAAATAGCAACCAGTAAAAAACCACTAGTTGATAATTACATACTTTCCTCTTAGATGCAGTTGTTCATTACAAAAGTAAAGTCCACAAACTGAACATTCAGACAGTGAGACTGCAGTCAGTTTTGGTCATCCATCCAACTAAAACTTTAGCAACATGGTTATTAATTCCACACACTCAAACATAGATGCAGTTGTATCCTTTAGAATACTCTCTTTTCCTTTTTTTTTCTTTACAATAACTATAATCCATTCTCATAAGCTACTTAGAAGTTCTACACATGTATAAGTCTTTACCAATATACCTGGCCTTTCTGTATTAGAGGGAGAAACAAATCAAAACAAGTCAGCAATACAAATTCCTAGAGAAACACAAAATAAAAAGAACATACAAAAACACAACACTAGGTGATCTACGGTAGTCACTATGATGTCTCTTGTTATTTTCAATAAAATTGCCTGTATCGTCAAATATAATATAAACTTAGCATTGCTTTACACTATTAATAAAATCTGAACATTGGAGACATTATAGGACTTCAAAGGCAGTTAACAATCAAACCAGAATGGGTATCCTATTGAGTCCTGTCATCTTCAGAGTAGTTGCCCCTACTCTCAGACTTGACACTCTCAAGCATACCAGACTCAAATAAAATCAGTCAAGTTAAAACAGTGATATAACCAATTTTCTCTGTCTTATCTCTGCCATGATATTTTTCTGTTGTTATTTGTTTACTTTTTTCCTTCATTCCACTGTCTGGCCCTTTCTTTGAGGCCTTTCTGCCATTATTCCTGGGACCCTGGTGATTTTCTTCTCTCTTTCTAGAATGTCCTTCAGTATTCTTTGCAGGGTTGGATTGGTGGACACAAATTCCCCCAGTTCCTCTTTGTCGTGGAAATATCTTGTCTCTGCATTAATTTTGAGAGACAGTTTTGCAGGGTACATCATTCTGGGTTGGAGGTTATTTTCTTTCAGGGCTTGGAATATTTCACTCCAAGCTCTTCTTGATTTGATGGTTTGCATTGAGAAGTCCACTGTGATTTTGATGAGTTTTCCTTTATAGGTAATCTGTTTCTTTTCTCTGACCACTTTTAATATTCTGTTCTTGTGATGGATTTCTGGGATCCTGATTATTATATGTCTGGGTATAGATCTGTTTGGGTTGTAGCTGGCTGGAGTTCTATATGCCTCATTTATCTGAACTTCACTTCCATTACCTATGTTTGGGAAGTT
>PVLA01016436.1:0-20733 GCA_004027455.1 Hydrochoerus hydrochaeris
GTCCTGCAGAGCCTGAGAGACACTGTGCTTGCCTTGTTTCTTCCTGGCTTTGTTGTGCAACACTTCTGCTTAGCCATGGGTAGGGCTGCACCTGCCGCTCCTGAAAGAGCCGGTGGGACCAGGGTCGCTGAGCTCTGTGCTTAGGGTGCCGGGCTCTGGAAGAAGGAGCGCTTCACTCCCGCTGTGAGAGAAACACTTTCTCCAGGCACAATAAATGTTCCTGACCGGTCTGGACAGGCGCAGGCATTCCTGTCCTTCCTGCAGGACGGGAGCTCAGCCTCACCCGACTTAGCCACCAGGCAGAGTGGCCGAGGCCGTCAGAGGAGAGCTCCAGCCTCTCCCATCCCTTCAGTGTGGTGAGGGCTCAGAACTTGGAATGTTTTGCTTTGCTTTATGATGTTTTCCTCCCATATTACTCTTGGGCCGTTTTCTAATCCTGCATTCGAATCCCAGCCTTGGCAGAAGAAGCGAGAGGAGCAAACCGCAGGCGTCCTGGCCACTGTGGGTGGCATCTGTGAGCCGTCTGGAGTCCTGGAGAGGGCTCGGCGGCAGGTGGCATCTGCTGGCCGAGGTCAGAGCCTGCGGCCCTGCAGTCACCCTCAGGGGGAACTTTGATCAGAAGGGAAGGAGCCTCACGCGTCAGAGCCTCGGGATGGTGTGTGACCCTGTCACAGCCGTGGAGTGGGTGGGGTTCTCCTCATCTCCAGCCTGCGACGCCGTCCGTCCCTGCTCCTCTCCTCGGCGTCTGGGGGTTGGGCGATCCCGGGGACAAGGGTAAGACTCGGAACCCAGGTGAAGCAGGTGCCCTGCGTCAGCACAGGCCGGGCGTCCAAGGGACAGCACCGACGTCACAGCCGGGTCGCGCAATGGTAACAGTGACAGTGGGCCATGCATGTTGCACCGAGGGCTGAGGTGAGGGCATTTGGGGGTTCTGGTTCACACTCCCCCTGGGAAGCTCTCTACAGCTTCTGTCTGGGGTGAGCCCACCCCCGGGTCGCTTCCATCACCCCAGATGATCCCGAGCTGCCGTGTCCAGACCCAGACCCTGTTGCTGCTGCTGTGGGGGACGGCAGGTCTCAGTGCTCCTCCTGGTCATGCTCAGCTGCCCTCTGATGGGTGTGGCGCCCACAGAGCCGGAGTGGGGGACGGTTTCATCCATGGAGCCATGACTCGGCGCTTGTGCCGTACTCTCCCCTGGCTCTGCCGGGAGCTCTGGGTGCCTTGGACGCTCTGTCTCACAGGGACATGGGAGCTGTCTTTGGAGCATTTCATCCTGTGTCCTCCATGTGTAAACTCAAAAAGATTTCACAGCAGCACATCGCAGTAACGGAGTCAGGGGAGAGGCCTAGACGCCCTTGACAGGTGAATGGATAAAGAAAATGTGGCATTTCTACATGTTGGAATACTACTGTGCTATGAAGAAGATAAACTTGAGTCATTTGTAAGGAAAATAGATGAATCTTAACACCCTAATACTAAGTGAAATAAATCAGACTGACAAGATTAAATATCGGATGGGTTCTCTTGTATGAGGACTTCCAAACGCAAATAATTTGAAGAACAACATAAAAGGGAGATGGTAGGAAACAGGGACCCATTTGAACCAGCCCCAAACCACTCTCCTTCCACCGTTCCTGGAAGAATTGAGTCCAGAACACTGTCCCCGGAGCTGGAGCCACTGGCACAAAAGATGAGCTGAGGGAGAGCACGGCACCCCTGCCCCAGGTGCTCTCGGGTAGCACGGCCACAAGTCCCCAGGGGCTGGGCGCTGGGCCCTCTCTTCCCTGACTCAGTGGACCAGGTCAGGGTCACACGAGCTGCTGACTGCCAGTGAGGAGACCTGGGTTGGACGCGGCCGCCTTCCCGGTAACTGGGAAGCAGTGCACAGGCTCTCAGGCTGCAGATCCGGGGACACCAAAGCCCAGAGCCCCTTCCCTGAGCCGCTCCCATGTGTGGGCCCGAGGGCTGCGTGCACTCCGGGCTGTGGGGGCCTGAGGAAGCCTGAGCCATGCAGTTTCCTAGCTCTGAAGGCTGCAGCAGGAAGGGGCAGCGCAGGCCTCCAACGTGGCCCAGGCGAGCGCCCACTTGCATGTGACCCAGGCTCTGTGCCGTCCCTTCGGCTCCTCACTGGCGGGGGCCCAGGCAGTGCTCCCCGCAGGCTGATCCGACCGCAGCTGGGGGGAGGAGGAACAGGTGGGATTCCCAGAGGCTGGGAAAAGCTGCGTTTCCTTCAGGGGCAAGAAAACAGCCCTCCGAGCATGACCACAGTGCGGGGGTCTCCCTGACTGTCCCAAGGAAGGGGTTTGGGGTCCGTGGGAGAGCGGCAGCCTGGCTGCTGATGCCTGTTCCTCTCCCCGCAGGGCTGCCTGACCACGCCCAGCTCCCCATCCGAGCAGCTGCGCTCCTGGAGCCTGGGGCCGGCCCGGTCCCTGGGCAGCCTCTCGGGAGTGTCGGGGAAGTCGGAGATGAAGAAGCGCCGGGCACCGCCGCCTCCAGGCTTGGGGCCACGGGTCCAGGACAAGACCTTGGAAAAGGTAGGGGCACCCCACTCCCCTTATCCCCCTCAGACTTGGGGCTCCTCACACTTGGGGCTCGGTCAAGAAGAATGCAGGGTGAGGCCCAGCTTGCTTCGGTTGGAAACAGCACCATGGCGCAGCCTCTGCCGCTGGAGACAGGACAGCGCCTAGAGCCTTGTCCTCAAGATGCTGCTTGCTGAGGGCCAGCTTCCCCCTAAGCCCGAGATGCAGGGTCACATGACTGCCTGTGAGAAATCTGCGTGGGGGTACAGGAGCCTCGGGAGACCTGAAGCCCCAGGGTGGGTGCAGCTCGCAGTAATTGGGGCCCACAGGAAAGCTGACTCTGTCTTTGCCTGCGGCAGAATGATCTCAGTGTGTTTTGTGCGTTTAATTCTCCATTGTGTCCCCGAGCCCTTGAAAGCCTTTGAAGGCCACTGAGTCCCCTGCTGCTGGCTGGAGTCGTCCAGTGCACCCCCTCAGGCTGCCTCTCAGGGCTCCCTGCTGATGCCCGAAGCCTGATCAGAAACAGTTTCAGCACTCTCGGGCAGCACCATGATTCTGTCTCCCACAGCTTCCGTTACCTGCAGTCAAAGGCAGGCCAAAAATATTTGCTGCAGAATTCCAGAAACAATTCATAAATTCTCAATCCTGTCTGAGGAGTGCAGCAGAGGCAGGCAGGGGTGGCAGGGGTGGCAGGACGGGGTGGCCCAATGCCTTTGCTTCTGGGAAGCAGCACTGCCGTGGGCAGCTCTGTCTGTGACCCACAGAGCCAGGTAAGGACCCCTGTGCTTTGGGGGCCAGTGCACTTCTGACTGCAGCCCTGGGGGAGACAGGGCGCCCCGAGCTCCCACACCAGGGGCGCAGCGAGGTCGCCTTTACCCCTGCGAGGACTTCACTTCCTGACCCCTACCTGCTGCTGCTGTGCCCTGGACCTGTCCCTGTGTCACAAACCTTGGGCACATCCCAGCCGTGCTAGCCTTTGAGTCCAAACCTTCCTTCACTTTTTTGTAACAGGACTTTTCCTCCAAATATACCGGAAACTGAGTCGGGGCCTCTCCAGCCTGAGGCTCGGGCCCTGGATCTCCACGAGCAGATGCTCCAGGCCGGGCCCAGACATCCCAACCCATCTCACTGTCCGTCTACACCAGGACCAGGCTGTCTCCAGCGGGCTCTGCTGGCCGATCCTCTGGTCATCTTTCTCTGTCCACCCGGGGGGACCCTAGGCTTCATGTCTCCTGGACTTAATGTCTCCTGGACATTCCTTTGAGGGTTTTAGACCAAAACTGCTCCCAAGAGCCTCCCGTGTGAGGAAGGTGACAGATCCCGGGGCGCTGTGCTCATCCGTGGATTCATCATGGGTGGGTTCAGGGCTGAGTGTGCTGCAGGAGACTTGGAAGGTGCATTCTAGTCCCCAGCGCTGCTCTCCTCTCTCTGCTTCCTGGTCACTATGCTGTGAGCAGCTCTCCTCTGCCACACTCTTCCTGCCTTGGATTGAGCTGTGAGTGCAAATCCACCTCTCCTCCTCTAAGCAGAGGATGGCAGGTGGCTAAGTCACCACCTGGCCCCATGTCCAGACCTTCCCATCCAGGCTCTCAACTTTGTCACCAAAGGCTGCAATGCACCATATTTTAGAAGAAAATATTTCAGTTTTGTCTCAAACATTTGATAACAAACGCCCCCCGTGAGCTCCCCAAGCTTCTGTAGCACCTCGCTGTCGTACACCTACACCGTGACAGGCGGTGTCACTTCCGCGGATGTGAGGCAGCTTCCCAGGATGGGCCACAAAGCGTGCCCCTCACGTGCCTGGGTGAGGTCTGAACTTTCCCCTAACACAGCGACCGGTCCCCCAGCATCGGCGGATTTCCGTTACCTGCCCTTGGATACCGTTTTGCTTTCGGTAGGGACAGAGCATCTCTTCAGTGGTGAAGATACGAACTGCAAGGTCTGGGTTCAGTGAGCTTTCTTTCCAGGGTGGTAACCTTTACATAAGGTACAGATGCTGGACTGCTCCAGCCTGTAAAATGCCCCCCTCCCCCGCGCGCTGGAAGATGCTGTCGGGGGTCTGCAGCCTGCTCGCGTGAGAAGTGCTCGGTAAGTAGAGAATTGGGAATTCTGGATGAAAACTAGATAGTGCGCCATACCTGTCGGGTGCACAGTGCTCCCGCAGGGGCAGGCAGTAAAAGCTTTTCACTGGACCTGTTTTACTTGGCGTGGACTCGGTAGGGAAATCGGCTCACTGAAACCATCTACCTCCCAAAATGCCTGAAGGACGATGGGTACTGTAGGTGGAAGTGTTTGCTGGGGACACACGTCTTCCCTTCTGTTTCGTTTGGTTTTGGTTTTGGTTTTGGTTTGTAAATGAAAAGCATTTTGTGACTGAGTGATTTCTAGGAAAGAAGCCCCAAAATGTATTGTTGTCCTGGTTGGAGGAAAATGTCAGTTCCTTCTCTGTGAACCTCCTTCTATGTGCAGAGAAGGCGTTCTTGGAAGGCCTCGTTTATACGCGGCTGTTCCCTAGCACAGACATCCTACCTGAGGGCCAGAGGTTCATTCTCAAGCACGGACTCCTTTGTGAGAAAAGGAGCAAGCCTGTGTGTTCTTCAAGGTGGATTTCCTTCTCAAATGGGCAGGCATCACTTAGTGAAGGTGGATTAACTTTAGCCGTCTTCCAGTTTACCTGAAAGTTAAAGAAAAATGTAGTATTTGTGTTGACATTGGTTACCTGATGATGTGCACATAATTTTATTAGGAATGTTTATTATTTCAAAAAGAGAATCCCTGGTGTTGTGAGAGCCTGGGAACCCCATGGGCGCCAGGGGGGGCGCAGGCTGGGGGGTGGGAGGGGGCACCCTTTGCGGACCCCCGGCTGCCCCAGCCTGCCTGGGCTTTCCACACTGTCCACACCCAGGTGCCGGATGCTGAGTCAGTATTCCTCTCTGTCTCTCTCTGTCTCTCTCTGTCTCTGTATCTCTCTCTCTCTCTTTCTTTATTGGTGATTGAACCCGGGGCCTTTGCACTGAGCTACATCCCCAGCCCTTTTTATTTATTTTTACTTGTATCTGATGATAGGGTCTCACTAAGTTCCCTGGGCCAGGCTTGAATTTACGATCCTCCTGCCTCAGCCTCCCAGAGTGCTGGGACGATGGGTGTGTGCCACCAGGCACAGCCACCCCTTTCTGTAGGGGACACTGGGCCGTGTGGATTCTGGTGTCCTTGGAGGCCCTGGGACACTGATTCCTTGGATTCTGAGTGCCGTGGTACAGCTTACGGTGGGGAGAGTTGAGGCCTAAACTTCCGTATACGCGTCCAGAGGTCGATCTCGCTCCTCATGGGGCCCCGAGATGCTCATCCGGGGTCATGGACACCGCCGCCCGCCCTGTGCTGCGCTGCCCGTCCCAGCTCTGGGCCCCGACTGCGCCGGGGCTCCCTGGGTCTCATGCAGGCACGCGGGGTCCCCTGGAGCTGCAGTCCCGACTCTCCTCCCCACACTTCTAGCTGGTGTCTTCTACAGCCCAGCCACGTTTCCTGTCCGCTGCTTTCTGCACATCGGGTTCAGCGCCGCCTTGCCTGGGATGCTCCTCCCAGTGCTGCCTGGCTGTGCACACACTTCTTCCCAGCAGCGCATTTGTCTCTGCGTGCATGCATTTGGGCGCGCACGCGCGTGTGTGTGTGTGTGTGTGTGTGTGTGTGTGTGTGTGTGTTCGTGTCTGTACATGTGGCCGGTGCGCGTGTGCGCGTCCCACCTCTGTTGCCATCGATCGGTAAACCCCTCCCTGTAACTTGCTCTAGGTAACCCGGAGAGTTGCCCATTGTGACATCTTCCCTTGTTCCACTTAGGTGAGGAAACTGAGCTGCATGGGGAGGTGACCTTGGAGCAGGTCCCACCTGGGCTTTCACTGTCCCCTCGGACCTGGCAGAGGCCTGCCTCTTCCTAGCTACTCCCTGAGTCACACAGCTTTGTGTTTGCAAATGGCCAGGGTGCTGTGGGCAGCTGACCCTGCCAAGGTCAGGAGCACACAAGGCGAAAGCCCTGCACATGTCGTGTGGAGTGGTGGCTTTTTTCGCTGAATATTTTTGACCTAGAGTTGTTGAACCCACAGATGTGGAACCCATGACTCTGGGGACAGCTGTATTTTAGCTGAGAAAAGAAAGATTCGCTGCGGACAAGAGCTACATTCAGATGTTTACACTAAAGTCCTGAAGGCTCTGAGGATGTGGTGTTAGCTGAATGTAAGAAAGAATTTTCCAGCCGGGTGTGGAGGTGTACACCTGTAAGTCCAGCATTTGGGGAGGCCAAGGCAGAAGGACCACAAGTTTGAGTCCAGCCTTGAAAACATAGCATTTAGCAAGACTCTGTCTCAATATTGAAAATGAAAAATGTCTGGAGATATAGCTTGGTTCAAAGGCCCTGGGGTTCAATCCCCAGTATGGCAAAAAGAAAGACTTTTTAGTAAATAAGCCAAACTAGTTACTTGGATTTGTGTTAATTCCTTTTGGAGCTAAGTAGCCATGCACAGGTTTTGTTTGCGAGCTGAAATGGAAAGTGGGACCCAGGCTCCCCCACATACCGATGCTGCACAGCCCGGAGCAGCTGGGAGGCCATGCTCCGTGCTGTAGTCACAGGCGGCAGGAGCCGCTGTTCAGTGTCCCTCGCGCCCTCCAATGTGGTCCTGTTTGTCACAGAGGCTCTGTCCATCCACCCCCTGCCCGGTCACAGGGCTTGGGGTGCAGCGAAATGGCTGAAGGCTCCATTCCGTCGCCTCCCCTACCTTGGCATCTTGCCCCTTATTTATTTGTTTATCTCAGGGATTTTTGAGGCAGGTTCTCACTGTGCACGTCAGGCTGCCCCTGAACTCACCAGGCTGGCCTCACAACATGCAGTGATCCCCCTGCTTCGGCCTCCCGAGTACTGGGATGGCAGCGTGCACCGCCACATTTTGCCTCTTTATGTCCCAGTGGTTTCACGGTGCTCTGCGTCACCTGCATGGCAACTGGAGAAGTGGATTTAAGGGTACCGCTGGGTTTTCAGTTTAGGGCGAAAGATATCCCAACTCCTCTCCAGGGGGCGCTGTCGGCTCCGGACGCTAAAGCTGAACACAGGGCTCCCTAGCATCAGACTCCAACTTCCTCTCTGGGCTTCACTCTGCTGCAGGAGGGAGCGCTAAGGTGACCTTGGTGTTTTCAGGCTTTGAATTCCTGGTCCTCAGGCACACACTGTTTTCGTCCCTGTGACCTTTTGCTTCTCCGCATTAAACACACACAATCCCAGGTCCCAGAAGCAGTTCTAGAGCTGGCGAGGCATTCGTCCGTCTCGTATGGGACACAGGACGGACACCCAGAGGGTGTGAAGAGCTCACAGCCCCACAGCAGCCACAAGCACGAGCCCTAAAAACAGTAGCAGAGATGTAAGTAGACTTCACTCCCAGATAAACACGGGAAAGAGTGAGTGTCACCGGTGATGACGAGGAGAAGGCTGGGTGGGTCTCACGCTGCTGGGAATCCCGCTGTCCGAAGACAGAACAGATCCCACCCGGAGAGCAAGTGTCGGGGCTGCAGGGCTGCAATGCTGAAGCAAAACGGACGGTGGCCGTGAAGGACCCGAATTGCCATCCTTAGAGCAATCTTATATAAAACAGTGAGGGGGTCTCAGCTGAAAAAAACATGGATTCTTTTTTACAACACGCTGAACCTCAGTTCAGAAATGCTTCTTGCAAACAATTCAATTCACAAACAAAAGCATTCGACAAAATTTTGCTTCTGTTCTTGAACTCTGCATGTCGGGCTTCCCCAGAATCATAAAACACGCTCAGTTCGTACACCGAGGTATTGTGGTACAAAAGGCAAGGGGAACAAATGAATGAAAAAACGGGAGAAGCAAACAAAAGACAGCACAGCCGGGTGCCTCCCCCACCACCACTCCAAGGATGCCACTGACCGATCCCACGCTGAGCACCCTGTGGGTGGAAAAAAGTACGATAAAAACCCGTTCTGATAGGAAGACGTAGATCACTTAAAAGCGAATGGGAGAAAAACAAAGTAAGGGTGTGCGTGTGCCTGCCGACTGCTCGTGACCAGCAGGTGAAACGTCCCTGTCCCTCGGGCGGTGGGTCCAGGGTGAAGGAAGCACAGGCCTGGTGGCCTTGGGGACCTCGGCACTTTGCAGTCACACTGTACAGACACAGCCAGAGAATCAGCTCCCCCAGCTCTTCCCTGATCCAAGGCCGACAGATAAGACCCTAAGGAGAGATGGTGGCTGCTGAGAGCTTGCTCCTTTGAGCACGGAGGTGCTGGGCATCATGGTGAAACCTGTGTATATCCTTGAGCTGTGCGTTGTGAATGTTTCCTCCACGGAGGAGCGTGAAGGAGCTGGAGGAAGCCAGGGCTGGGGTGTAGAAAATGACCAGGTAGAGAAACACATCATGAAGCAGAAGATATTAGTGTAGCACTCGGTAAAAAGAGGAGAAGGAACCGGAAATGAGATTAACGGTGATGAAAGAGAGCAATGGAGTGGGGCGTGGTGGCTCACATTGATAATCCCAGAACTCGGGAGGCTGAGGCAGGAGGATTGCTGTGAGATCAAGGCCAGCCTGGGCTACATAACTGCCTGGCAAGATCCTCTCTCAAAAAAAAAAAAAAAAAAAGAAGGAAAGAAAACCACAAATTTTGATTCTGAAGTTGGCAAGATCTCTGTGTCAAGTGCTAATGCCTGGGAAAAATTTGCACTTGACCACCCGAGAAAAGCAAGTTCCAGGCCAAGAAAGCCACTGTGAAAACCTTAGCATCAATCCAGACTGGGGTTCAAGCGCAGGCAGAACAGGGGAGGCTGCCGCATTTGCAAGGTGATTTCCAGGTGAGCTTTCACCCAGTCTGACCTTGCTTCAGATGTCAGGGAACGCAGTGTGACACTATGTGTGTCCAGCGTTGGCACTTTTTCTTCCTCATCTCTACTCAGACGAACTTCACAGACGCTTCTGTAGCCCAGGACACTCGGCCTGGAAACCACATTCTACTGGAGCTCATTCTGCCATGTCTGGGTGCAGAGGCAGGCCGGGCTGGGGTGGAGGGGACACAGCAAGCCACTGTCCATGCTCTGGGCTGTGTGTGCCTTTCCTTCACGTAGGAGATGGCCTTAGCACTGCCCTGTGCTCGCCGAGCAGCCTCCCAGGGTTCCTGCAGGTGAACTTGGGAACCAGTGTTGGCACCAGGTCATTCGCATGGTGAATGGATCCTTCAGTCAGTGCCTGGTGTAAAACTCCGAGGCAGTGGATGGGGGAGAACTGAACAGGCATTTCTCTAAAGGAAAGGTGAAGCAGTCAGCAAGTATGCGGGCAAATGGCCTCGCCTTTGCCATCACAGAAACGCACACCAGCTCTCCACTCTGTCCAGTCTCACCCCATCAGATTGGCTGGAACAGTAATACGCGCTGGTGTGGGGTGTGAGGAAAGGAGCCCTCCACATGCAGGGGGGATGTAAATGAGTACGGCCACTTTGGAAATCTGGAGATTACTCAAGAGAATAGAAGTGGAACTACTGTTTGACCCAGCTGTCCCATTCTTACTCTACACCCAAAGAAAGCCAAGCCAGTGAGTGTGAGGGGCGCCTGCTGCCTTAGTTACTTTTCTCTCATTGTTGAGACAAAATACCTGACACCCAAAGTTAGAGGAGAAAAGGTTTATTTAGCTCACAGTTTGTGGAAGTTTTAGTCCATTAGCAGCTGGCTCCAGGGCCACTATTATATGGAGTATTATTTGGCCTTATAAAAAGGCCACTATTTTGTCATTTGCAGAAAAATGAATGGATCGTCCTGTTGAGCAAAATAAGCCAGACTCGAAAAGACAGATATCATATGTTCTCGGTAAGTGGAATCTAAAAAGATGACACTGACCCACCTCCGGCGGATGCCACTGAGACAAAGGTCAGCCTCAGGATCTTGGTGCCTCTGGTAAAGAGCCACCCCGCTGGATGCCGGGTGGGGACCCTGGTTTCAGGCAGGTTCGGACTCCACCAGCGATCCTGCTGGCACCTCTGTGGGCACCGGCAGGAGCGGGTCTGCTCCGCGGCACCAGGTCCGGGTTTTGCAGCTCTGCGAGCAGTGCTGAGTGGCAGCCACACTGAGGAGATCGGCTGGGGTAACCGAGGAAACTGTCCCCTGCCCACACCCATCCTGGCGTCTCACTTGTCCTGCAGCGAAAGAGGGCAGAGTGACTTTGTGTGCAGACTTGGGTCACCGCAGACCCTTCATTAATTTTAGACACTGGAAACAAAACAGACAGCCCTGGGTAGGTGTGGAACACCACGCCCAGTTCCAGCAAACACAAAGTTTGTTCCCTATTTCCAGTTAACTAAAGCGCTTTTAGTAAACAAAAACAGTGCTGAGGACGGCAAATAGCGTGTTTCTGGTTTGGAAGAGAAAATACTCCAAGTAATATTGAAAGGGACCAAATTATTCTTTAGAAAGAATTCATTCAACCCGCAGAGAAAAAAATGCTTTTCTTTTGCAAGTCCCCGTTGTTTCGGTAGACACAATCACAGCACAAGAGGCGTGGTGTTCTTTTCCAGGGTGTGTGTTCTGTTTAACCTTCTAAATTTGCCAAGGAACAAAACATTAAGAACTACTTTAGCAATTTTAACCCATGCAATTGGGTGACAATGAAGTTTTCCTGTCACCAAAAACTTTTTAACAAAGACTGTTTGGTGAGAGAGGATAGAATATTATTGCCTGGAAATGAGACATAACTCAGAGCTTGGTTGGCTCAGGGAACTCTGCAAACAGCAGCACTGGTCCTTCTCCAGGTCATATTTACTTTTTCTCGGATTCTTCTCCTAGTAGACAGAATAATGAGACTGGATTCAGGGCACGTTATTTATGAGGCTCATATTTTATTTCCTTCTCCTAGATCCTCTGTGTCATTTTTTACTTGATGCCTCTTCTCGAGTCAGTCCCTTAAGAATATTGCTGGAATCCAGTGCCTGAAATCAACCAGGCTAGTGCTGAAAGGCCAAATGTCCCCGGCATGCTGTCATCCACATGGGCATCTGTGCCCGGATGCTGGGGACAGGGCACTGCCAGGAAGGCCCTGGGCTGTAGCACTTCAGAGGAGGCCCGAGTGCACTCCACACCCGCCATGAGCAGGGTTGAGAGGAAGCATGGGGGAAGCCCAGCTCCTGTGCGTGGCTCCGTGCTGGTTTCTGAGTCTCCTCTGCACATCTGGTTATGTTACGCTAGGTCTAAGTTTCGTGGTAATGATGCTCTTGATTTGTGAAGGGCCCGTGTCTTAGAAATCCTCCGTGATCTTTGACTGCAGCACTTTGCTTTAAGGGAAAAAAATCCCACAGAACATTCAGGAAGGCGGTTCAGATCCATCAGTGACACTTTGGAATCAGTGTGCTGAGGGGAAGCAACGGGAATAACTCTGTGCACAATGAGGCCCGTAACCCCCACCCCTGGAGTTGTTTTCTGTTCTAATTCCTCATTACATGTTTGCAGCCTTGCGTTGCTCCCAAGACTGTGCGGGGCGGTGGGGGGAGACCTGGTGAAGGTGGACATGGCCCCTCCGGAAACCCTTAGGGGCAGCCAAGCCCCTGGACCTGCTTGTGTGGCCTGCAAACTGGATTTCCTCCTGAGGGCATCACCGCCCCAACCCGCTTCCCTGCCAGCACCTGCCTTTCTGTGCTGTCCCTCTTTTGCCCAGTCAGCCCGGAGAGCTGACCTGTGGGTGGTCATTTCAGGGAACCAGCTCCGGGGCCTTCATTTTCCCTGTTGTTTTTCTGATGGTGCATTGGTTAATTTTTGCATGTCCTCAGTACATTTCTCTCCTCCGTACTTATTTCGTTCTGCGCTTTCTGCCTCCTTCAAGTGGTTTTGATTTTTAACCTTTCATCTTTCCTGATATAGTGTTTGAATAAGAAGCGAAGAGTGTTTGCAGGAGCAAGCGAGCTTCGCCTTATCTCCCTGTGGCACTGGTGTGAAGAGAGTAATAGAAGTAAATCCCGTTATGCAATGCACCCCTGGTGCATTCAGCATTGTAGTCCTTAAAAGAAAAACAAAACACTTTTCTTCATCCGTGACTGCAGGGGGAAGTGGTTGCATGCATCACTGTGCGTAGCACAGCTCAGTGATTTTACTGCCCCGACCAGTACTGGCCCCATTTACGGAAGATCTTCCATTTCCTGTCTGCAGACCTGTTGGGAGCTGGGCCATACTCCTCCCTGGGCGGTGCTTCCGCTGCACCCTGTACCCAAGTTGAGAAGGAGGGACCCTGGGTTTGAATCCCACCTTGGGCCACTCTGTCCCTAAGGGGCAGCCTCTGGACACTCTGTCGGCCAGTGCCCACCTCTGAGTCCTTGCATGCGGCTGGCAATCGCTGAGGTGTGGCGTTCATCTGTGCTTGTCCCTGCCCGTCAGTGTGGCGGTCTGCACCCTGCATCACATTTGAAAAGAAAAGACTTTTCTTCTTTTATGTATTTATTTTTTGACAGTCCTGGGGGTTGAACCCAGACCACACTAAGTTACATCTCCAGCCCTCTTAAAATTTTAATTAACTAATTAATATATTTGAGATATTGGAAATTGAACCCAGGACCTTTTACACTGAGCCACATCCCAAAATCCTTTTTCAAATCCTGAGACCAGATCTCAGGAAGTTGGCCACACTGAGCTGATCTGAGACCCTCCTGTCTCAGCCTGGGTTTACAGGCACATATCACTCTGCCTGGCTTTTCCCAGTCCTTAATTGATTTATTTATTTATTTTTGAGTAGTAGTAAAGATAATTACACACGCTAGTGTAAATGCATATTTTCTCCTTCTGATTGGTTTAAAAACCAATTGTATAAAACAATTTGCATCTGTATGTGATTGGGCCAAGACATGGAAATGAATGAATCTAGCAGTAACTGCTCAGAGGAGAGGGGCAGAGGGCAAGTTCTGTAACCGGAAGGAAACGGGGCCAGAGAGGAGCAAACGGGGAGAGCCAGCAGTGGTCAGCAAGGTTAGAGTGACACAGTCGCTCAGTGTATACTTGCTCTCCTCTCTCCTCTTAGCTTCTCTGAAAGTGATAAAATTGTGCAGAGTAAGTCCTCGTGATGTCATGTTGCGTGTGTTACACTTACAGGAGTAACGTGTACCAACCAGATATGTGACACAAATATAACACAGTGACAAATGGTGTATCCCCATATTTTCAACAGTAAAAAGGTTACCAACATTGTCACTTATTTCCAGCTAAGACAATTTTAGCAGAAAAGAAAGAAAGAAAGAAAGAAAGAAAGAAAGAAAGAAAGAAAGAAAGAAAGAAAGAAAGAAAGAAAGCTGACAGGAACCCTGGTCCCCAGCAGGAACCAGGAAGGAAGCCAGACCTGAGGCCACCTCCATCCTGTCTTCATCTCTAGGCAGGGACCCCTGAAGACCCCCCATTTACAGAAGAGGAAATTGAGGACTGTGCTTCCACGTGACTTTCCTCTCTCTTCAGCTGACCAAGGCATCAGCGTGGGGGTGGAGTCTTTTCAGCGTTTGTAGAGACCCTGAGACCGAAGCCCAGCCCAGCCTAGGGGCTGGATACAGGGATTTCATGTCTTCGGGTCTCACTCAGTGCCTTTGCTCCTCACTGGGGCAGGACCCCCACACTTAGGAGAAGGGGTTCACTGGGCTCCAGATTTCAGTCCATGGTCCGCTGGCCAGCTCCAACAGCTGCAACAGCAGGCAGAGAAGTTGGCGGCAGGATCCCAGATATGGAGCCTGAGGCCACCCCTCCAGGGCCCATCAGGGCTCCCCGGAGTACTCTGCCACCCACTAAGTGGCTCCATCCTGACCATCACCGTCACCATCACACCCAGCTAGGAAGGTGATGCAGTCACAGCTCCGAAACCTGCTGGAGCCGAAACCAAGATTCGGGTCGGGCCAGGTCTGACCCTGGCGACCCCTGGGGATCCAGGCTCCCAGCAGGCCGGCTGCTTTTGGCTGGGACGACGGCCTGAAATCTCTGAGGCGAGGCGTGTCCACCCGTGTGGGCCCTGGCCTCTCTACTTTTCCCAGTGCCCACTGGATCCTCACTGTAACCAGGAGCAGTGCCGCTGTTTTGTCCTTGGTTTACAGAAGAGGAAATTGAGGGCCAGACAGGTTGAGCAGTCTACCCAGTGTTGCACAGCCACTAGTGGACAAAAAACTGCAATCCCGGCCACCCGGCTCCAGGGTCCCCTAATCTCCTGAAGGACTTTTTGAGACTGCTCTGGTTCATGCTCTGTATGGTTATAGTCTTAAAAATAAAAGTGTGTTTCAAGGAAATTACATGTAACAGTCACTTCATAAACAATGGGAACGACCAGTTCTCTCCTTACACACACACCCACACAAAAAAGCAATAATCGCTAAGCCTGCCACTCCCAGCACTTTAAAAAAAAAAAAAAAGGCAGATTTTCAAAGTATTTAGAACACTTTTCCCTTCCTAATCACCACCATTGCCGGATGCGGGAAGAGGCAGTTTATGAGAATCTAACCTCACGCAGCCTTTCGCAAGGCCGATTTGGGAGCGTGGACCACATTTTAAATCAGTCTTACTGTCTTGCGGTGAGAGCACTTCCGGCGGGGTCTTCCCGCCAAGGAGGCCCGAGCAACCGTCCAGTCCTGCACAGGACAAGAGACGCTGCATGTCCCAAGCTTCGGCAGGTCCCCCCCATCTCAGCGAATGGGACTTGACCCCCATCAGACCGCAGCTGTCCCCCGCTCCACCCTCAGCCCAGTCTGCTGTCCGAGTCTGTGAATTACCCTGCTTGGGAAGGGAATCCACTTAGCATTTTGCGAGGGGCTGACACGGAGCGTGCTGCTTGCATGGATGGGAGATGTCAGCTCGGGGTCACTCGGAAGTCATCGCCACTCATTCGCCCTGTGGCTTTGGGGCCGTCATCTTCCCTCCATCCCGGTTTCTTTTTGCAGCAGAGCTGGTGAAGTCGCCGCTGCTGTGCTTTGGGGCTCCTGAGATGGTCACGTCAGGCTCACTTGGGCCCTTTGAATCCTTCTGGCTCCTTCTGGCTGCCACTGTTACTGGTGTTTTCCTCAAGTCTGCAAACCCGTCCTCTTGAATTCTGGTTTAAGCACCTTAAACCCCCAGCGGCTCTGGAAAACCACTGCTGCCATCAGATCTCATCGGCCTTGGGGAGTCTCGGCCCTCGCCAAACTCTTCCCTAGCAGGTTCCCCCTTTGCATGTCCTGGGTGTGGCTCCGTGTCGGGACAACGCGGGGTGTCGCAGGAGCCTTTGTTTAACGCTGTGGCAGAAAAATCACCGGCGGCAAGAGTGGGCTCCGAGTTGCATATGAGCCGTGTCTCAGCCGGCAGGGTGGCTTTTCCCAATGAGGGAGCCAGAGACGCCCCCTGCTCCCTGCCGACAACCCTCCACTCGCGTGGACGCTCAGGAGAACTCTGGAGCACGGGCCCAGAGCACCGAATGCGCCTGCGAGCCAGCGCAGATTTACCAGAAAAACCCGGGGTCCCAGGCGAGCCCTGGGTTAAGCGGCCCTTTGGGGAAGAGTCCGCACACTGAGGGTTAAACGGATGTTACAGGGTTCTGTCTGCTTCGTCAGCCTGGGGAAGCTGGAAGTCAGGACCTTCACCCTTCTCCGCATCCTGTCCCGGAATGGGGGCGCTCACCTGCTTTTGGCCAGCCGAAGAAGTCGGTGAAATGACAGCATTTAACACACTTTCTCACTGCACTTTAAGAAGGAAGCGGAGCTGTGGGTGAGAGAACCGCACAGGCAGGTGAAGGGACGGCCACACTGTAGCCGCTGCTGTGTGCTCGTCGTGGCGAAGCTAAGGAGGTGACCCACATGTGTGTCAATGTGTGACTGCTATAAAGAAGTGTGATATATACATGAATGTTACACAGCCTTGACAAATGAGGGGGCATCCATCCTCCCCACCACCATGGCTAGAACTGGAGGCCGTCATGAAACAAGCCGGACCCCGTGTGACCTCACTGCACACCGACCCTCACCACGGAGCCACTTCTCAGCTCCAGCTACTCGGGAGGCTGAGGCAGAAGGGTCAAAAGATTCAGACTACTGAAGGCAACTTCGTAAGACCTTGTTTCAAAAAACAAAATAAAAAGGCCTGGGCGAATAACTCCACAATGGAGCATTTGCCTAGCATGTGCAAGGCCCTGTCCCCAGTGCTGGAAAAGCCAATAAGAGAGACAGAACCAGAGTGTGATGGTGGGAACAGACCTGAGGGGTAGGAAGAGGGACGGAGGAGGGAAGGCGTTAGTAAAGGGCACCCGATTTCCGCTGAGTAGCAGGAGTAAGTTTTCTCAATCGGACTGCGCGGTGCCCACAGTTAGTGACACTGCAATGTGTTATGTGGTCCCAAGTCACTCCGAGAATAGATTTTTAATCTTCTTTCCACAAAAAAACACGATACAGGGATGAGATGATAAATACGTTAATTGGCTTGCTGGACTATTTCTACAACATTTCAAGTATTACCTCGTGCCCATAAAGATGCAAAATTGTTTATCAATTAAAATGAATGAGAAATGAAGAAGAAATAAAGATCTCATCACATAAAAAAAGGCAAGAGAGATTATCATCCCATGACCTGCATGACAAGACGGGTGTGATGAGCCCTTTAGCTTACAATGAGAGAAACCTGCGGAGTAGTGTGGTAGCATATGGATTTTATTAAGCTCTCTGGTACGGTGGGTATATAGACAAATACTGAAGCCTGGACACTGTAGTTACAGGGCGTTAATCGCTTTTACTTCTAGTGCAGAATGTAAAAGATAAAAGCTGAAGAATAACTGCAAGTATCAAATCATATTAATGGATACAAAATATAAAAAGGTGTCACTTGTGGCATGGGTAACAGAGGAGGGAGAGGCCCGAGGGCGCAGAGCTTTCACATGTCATTCAAGAGACGCACGACTACAAGATGCTTCCTGTACCCGCCCCCCGGCTAGTGCCAGGGAAATACCTGCAGACGATGCACAAAAGAAAACGGGAAAAGAACCGCATTCATCACTAACAAAATCAGCCAGAGCTACGGAAGGCGGGAAGGCAGGGAGAATGGGGGGCACGTGACGCAGAACGGGGCGCCCATGCCTCCTTTTCCATCCGTGGCCACCAGAGGATGAGTTTACCAAACTCCCCAGTCAGGGGCCACGCTGAAAGCTGTCAGCTTTGGGCTCTGGCCCCAGACTTGGTCCTCCGCCTGAAGGAGCACTCACACTCAGTCCCTTCACCCGCTGGTTTCCACTCCTTTTGGCTATATATCCAGCACTGGAATGGCTGGACCGTGTAGTAATTCTACTTTTAGTTTAGCTTTTTAGGCATCTCCATGCCGCTTCCGGAAATGGCTCCATTAATTTCCATTCCTTCCAGCGGTGTCCGGAGCTGGCTTTGTGTCCTCCTCAGCGCTTGTTCTCACTCACCCTTTGGGTAGTAATCCTTCTGACAGGTGTGGAGCAGTGTCTAGGGCAGTGATTTCCTTTCCCTGGGGACCCGAGACACCACCCCGATTTCGTGCACCTGTTGGTCATTATATGTTCGTTTAGAAACATCTGTTCCAACCATGTGCCCGTTGTTGAATTGGGTTGTTTTGTTGCTCTTGAGTCATTTAAGTTCCTCTTGAATTTCATACTCCTTTTACAGACTGAGGTTTGAGCTAAGCTGTCCCGAGCTGTGGTTTCTTCTTTCCTCTTTATTATTTCCTTTGCCGGTGGGAGGAAGCTTTTTAGGTCGAGCAACCCATTTGTCTCTTTTCCCTTGAGTAAGTGCATTCAAGGAGGAGGAGACCTGTGCGCTGAAAACTACAGAACATTGTGACAGCAATCGGAGCAGACACAAATGGGAAGAGGACCAGTGATCATGCCTTGATATTCTCTTAGGTTTCCACACTACTCCAAGAAATCTACAAGTTCAGCGGGTCCTCCATCAAAGTTCCAGCGTCCTTGTAGACAAAGCGGTTTTCATTTTCAACCATGAGACCCACCGCACCGGCAGCTTCCTCTAGGAGCTGAGGATTTTACTGTTACAGTCTGTCGCCGTCACTTTCTCTTCCCTGAGACACAGTACTGACCCCCGCAGCTGAAAGGAGTCAGATTTACTTGGGCTCACAGGTTATCGAAGTTTCAGTTCATTGTCAGTGGCTCCAGGGCAGGAGGGCTCAGCAGAGGGTCTGGCAGGGAAGAGCAGCTGCTCAAATCATGGTGGTTGGGAATCAGAGTTGAGGGAGAAGCCAGATCCTTCTGGGCCCTATACCAGGGACCACCTCTTCTGAGCAGACCCTACCTCCCATAGCAAGTCAGTAACCAGTCATCACATCCAGGGAGTGCATGGTCTTTAGGGGGACGTCAGATATAACCTAGAACAGTCTTTGAGCAGAGCTGGCTTTCTGCTCTAGGTGGGACAGGCATGCCATGCCCCATACAGCAGTCCAGTGTCCCACACCCGGAGACACGGGAAAAAGGTCTACATGGGGTGGGCACAGTGGCAGATGTGAAGGCCAGCTGCTCTGGGATGCAGGCCTGCAGGGATAAGAGAGCCAGCCTGTGCCAGGGTCGGACAAGCTGCTGATTGCTCCCCTCACACTGTTCTCTGACCTCAAATCGCGGCGGCCCCTCTTGTCCTTTTGTGTCTAATTAAAGGCATGCGCTCACTTCCTCTCGTATCCTCTGGGAAAATTTATCAGGTGCCCAGATTTACCTGGAGTCCCTCGAAAAAATGAGGTCCACGCTGTCAACACCATGATGTCACTTTGGGGCCGCCCTTGGGAGATGCACTGGGTCTCACGGTGCTGTTTCCACCATCTGTCTCCAAAGGCACAGAATGGGGACGTGCATCTGCTAGCCCATCTTACAGGACCTGTGCCGTGTGGCCCCCCACTCCCGAAGGTCCTGTGTCCCACAAGCACACCTCACCCTGACCGAGCCCCCAACCTCTCTGTCTTTCTCTCTGTTTCCCAGGTGTCTCTGGGCTCGCAGGTTGACTTGCAGAAGAAGAAGCGGCGGGCACCAGCGCCTCCCCCACCGCAGCCACCGCCATCCAGTCCCCTGGTCCCTAAACGCAGAGAGGACAAGGAGGAGAATCGGAAGAGCACCATGGGTGAGTGACTGAGCTTACTGTCGCATGCCTCTGCTGCGTGGAATGTTAGCACTGCCACTAACACTAGCAGAGACGGCTGCGCTGTGCAAGGACCTCTGGGAGCAGGGAGCTGTGACTTCACTTCCTGTCTTACAGCAGCGTCATAGGCATCAGTGGGCACTGAGGCGGGCGGGTGGTGCACATGGTGGGAGGGCTCAAACAGGTGACAGATGGAGGATGAATGTGTGCTCCTGTGACATATGTCTCTCAGATGGAAGAAAGATAATTCCCCAAGGTGACATCCCTGGAAGCTGTGTTGAAAGGCAACTGGCATTTGAAAAAGTCTCAGGTCCTGGGTGATTCCTACAGGCTGAGCGTCCATCACCTGAAAGTCTAAAATCTGAAAGCCTCTAAGATCTGGAACCCCGCTGAGCACCGTGGTGATGCTGCCGGCAGGAAGCCCACACCCTGAAACTTTGTTTGTGCACAGAGCCATTAAAGCCCAGTGCATAAGTGACCCCCCAGTGTCTAGGTGGGGTGTGTATGAGAGCTAAGTGTGTCTCGCATGCACACCTGGGTCCCATCCCTGGGACAGCACGTCGTGTGCACATAGATGTTCCGACCTTGGCTCTTCCATCCATGGGTGTGCAAGAGTAGCCGCAGTCAGGTCACACACAGACCTGTGAGCCAGAGAAAGATTGATATGCAGAACAGAGGTTCATGTGAACTGAGCAGGCTGTTTAGGGGGCTCCCCAGATGTTTGCAGCTGCAGCCTTTGTGTAGGCGTGCCTGCCAGAGAGCTCACACCCAGGCCGATCCCCAAAGTGGCCGGAGAGCACAACTCTACATGTGTAAAATGTCAAACTGCGAGTGCGGTCGGATGTGGTATGGGTGAGTTTGGATTTCATGGTGTATAAAATCATATTTGGCGTAGAAATTCATATCATAAAAACATTAGGTGCTGATTCGACCAGGTTTGATGCAGAGTGGCTTGGATTTGGTGCTATTTTATGCACTTGAATTTGGTGCAGAGTAAAACTGAGTTTAGTGTTGGGTGTGGCTGGATGTGGTGTTGGGTGTGGTTGGTGTGGTGTTGGGTGTGGCTGGTTTGGTGTTGGGTATGGCTGGTGTGGTGTTGGGTGTGGTTGGT
>PVLA01016437.1:0-20717 GCA_004027455.1 Hydrochoerus hydrochaeris
TAAAACATTGTAGACAGTATAAAACTTCAAAGGCAGGTTATAATCAAACCAGAGTGGATATTCTAGTGGATCTTGTCATCTTAAATGCAGTTGCCTATACTCTCAGACTTGATACTATCAATCATAACAGCTTTGAATAAAATCTATCAATACAAAACAGTGATCCAACAAACCAGTTTTGATTATGATCAGTCATGGTAAAACAGTGTAGGTTATACAGAGCTTTAGATTAAGTTAATAGGAAATTAAGGATGATTACCTTACTATATCCTGTTATTTTCAGGATTACTGTCTGTGCCCTCAAATCTAGTACAGGTAGAATGACTGGAACAGAATATAATACATCTAAGCAGAGTAGTGTGAGTAATGTCGGTTTTAAATCCTGGTTCACTATTGACAATATAGTGTATCAAGGCCATCTATGTTAGAGTTTCTAGTTATCCTCTGCCTCATTTCTGCTATGCTATTTTTCTGCCTTTGTCTACTTTTCTCCTTCATTCTACTGCCTGCCCTGTTCATCGAGGCCTTTCTGCCACTGTTCCTAAAATCCTGGTATTTTTTTTTCTCTCTCTTTCTAGAATGTCCCTCAGTATTCTCTGTAGGGTTGGATTGGTGGTCACAAACTCCCCCAGTTCCTCTTTGTCATGGAAGCATCTGGTTTCTTCATTAATTTCTAGTGACAGCTTTGCAGGGTACATCAATCTGGGCTGGAATTATTTTCTTTCAGGGCTTGGAATACTTCACTCCAAGCTCTTCTTGATCTGATGGTCTGGGTCGAGAAGTCAGCCGTGATTCTGATGGGCTTACCTTTATAGGTAATCTGTTTCTTTTCTCTGATGGCTTTTAATATTCTGTTTTTATATTGAATTTCTGGCATCTTGATTATTATATGTCTGGGTGTAGCTCTGTTTTGGTTGTAGGTGGCTGGAGTTCAGTATGCCTCACACAACCAAATGTCATTTTCTTTTCTCATGCTTGGGAAGTTTTCCTTAATTATTTCCATGAATAGCCTTTGTAATTTGCCTGTATGTATTTCTGCTTCTTTGTTCATGTTTCTTATTCTTAAATTGTAGATTCTCTTGTCATCTTCTAGCCTTTGTATTTTTACTGACTGTTTCCTTGTTATTTTTAAGAGATCTTTCCTTTCATGATCATACACTACCAACTTGTCTTCAAGTTTTGATAGTTTATCCTTAGGTTCTTTTAAGGAGTTTTGCCAGCTTTCAGTGGAGTTTTTAATTTCCTGGTAGTCTCTTTGAATCTGCTTCATGTATTCTATATTTTTTTTATATTCTTTATCGAATGTTTCTGTCCTTTTATTGTGTTCCTCCCTTCTTCCATCTGTATCATCCTGAGAGATGCTTCCTGAGAGCATTTCTTTCATTACTCTACTCATGTACTGCTTTACCTGATTTAATATTTCAGTTTTGAGCTCATCTACAAGGTCCCAAAGATATCTCTTAATGTCCATTGAAGCCATGTCTGATGTTGTGTGTTTGCCACCCTCAGTCTCCCTTGTTTTTCCTTCTCCTGGATCAGGGTTCACAGGGTTCTGTGCTGGGGGCCTCCTCCTGCCTCTCTCTCCTGTCATGGCCCTGGCTATCTCCACACAGGTTACAGTGCAGGTCCCAGCCCCTTTCCCTGTTGGCCATGTTTCCTCTGAAGCACGCTGGCAAGGGAGCTCCACCTTCTCCTGCCTGCTCTTGTCACTGAGGTGCAAGCAATGGCTGTATTTGCCTGCCCCTCCCCACCAGGCCAGCCAAACTTCAGGTTTGGCTTCACGTGGTCAGTACTTGCGAGGTGCAGGGAATCAATTTGGGACAGCTCATTGGGTCCCAGCCAGGGGCGTGGCCCAGTCTGAGCAAATCTCACAAATCTGCTCTTGGGAGAGGGGAACCAACTGAAGTCAGTGTCGCTCCCAGTTCAGCCTCCTCCTGCCCAATTCCAACATGTTGTCCATTTGGTTGTACCCTTCCCATGTGGGGGGGGGTCTCATTCCCAGCACTGACCATGGATCAATGAAGGTCCCTTCACTGGCTCCACTCTCTGCTCTCTGCTCTCTGCTGGGCTCACCAACCTCCAACCTCAGCACCTCTGTGCTTCCTGTGAGTGGTGGCGGCAATGAGTTTGGGCTGCTCTTCCGGCCAGCATGGATTCAAGCTGGTGCAAACTTGTCAGGTCACCACAAAAGCACTGTGTCCCATAATTTTTAGCTGTTTCAGTTGTGGTCCCGAAGTATTTGACGAGCCTTTTTACATTTTAATTTCTTCCTGTGTCAAGAGGATCCATCTCCCTCTGTCTGGGTCTCTCCAGGGTGTTTTATTCTGGCAAACGAGTTGTTTCTCCTGGGAGGCTTTGTATTTTGTTGCTCACTGATTGGCCATCTTCTGCAGGGACTTTTTATCACTGATTTAATATCCTCACTTGTACTGGTGTTCAGACTTTTTGTGACCTTGTGGTTTTATGTGTCTGAAAATTTATTAGTTTATTCTAGGTTTTTCAATTTTTTTGACATGTGGAGCTGTTCATAATAGTCCTTGCTGATCCTTTTATTCTGTGATATCACTTGTAATGTCTATTTTTTGTCTGTTTTATATATTGGAGGAATTCTTTTTTTCTTGGTTAGTATAGGTAACAGTTTTTCAGTTTTGTTCGTTTTTTTAAAGCAAGTCTTTATTTCATTAATGTTTTCCACTGCTTTTTCATACTGCCTGATCTTTATGTGATAGGTTTTGTTATATATTTTTTCTTTTAATTTGTTACCAAAAACTTTTATTCCTCTTTTTCTTCACTAAAAAGAATGTTGTTTATCTTCCATATATGTTACAATGTCTAAAGTTCTTTTTGTGAGTATTTACTTTTATCTCACTGTGGTCAGAAAAAATACATGGTATGGTTTCTTTCCTTGTAAAAATTCTTCAGAGAAGCTGGGACTATAGCTTAGTGGCATAGCACTTGCCTGGCAAGTGTGAAGCCTTGAGTTAGATTCTTGGTAGTAAAAAAAAAAATTGAGTGCTTCCCCATGAGATGTGTACATATTTACAATTATAGGAACATATCACTGCTCTTTTGTTTAAGTTTATTACTGATAAGTATACATATTCCAGTCATTGTATTAATTTTTTCTGGTTGCTTTGTATATCCTTTGTCCCTTTCTTCCTCTGTGGTTGCTAAACTTTGTATTTGATGAATTTCTGAATGGCTAGAATTTGATTTTGTTTCCCTTTTTGCATCTGTTGGACTATCAAGATTTTTTAATACAAGTTGATAATTATTATTTGGCTTTATTTTGTTTTGTTTTCATTTTGTTAGTTATCCACTAGAGGGGAAAAGAAGTCTTTAATTAGAAATCTAATTAAGATAATCACAAAGTTTCCTGTCAATGTTGTTTGGGTAAACATTCTCATTTTTTTGGAAGAAAACTGATCCTCATAGGATTTGAGGTTTTAGGAGAAAGTTTAAATGATAATGTAAAAAAAAAAAAAACTAGATGAAAAGCTAGACACTCTGTGAATGAGAACAAGGAGCACCCTCACTGAGCCCATGGAGAAACCAGAGAAGGAGTGAATCCTCTTAACTTTGGTTTCTTTCCTTTCTTTCTTTTCCTTCTTTTTAAAACAAATTTTTGCTTGGTGCCACCATTTTTATTTAGTCTCTTTTGTTTTTACAAAGGATTTGACATAAAGATCCGAATTCCAGTATTCATATTGTTTTTGTTTTCTAAGTTTGTACTCCACAAAAGATAACTTCAAAAATCCATTTCTTAATCATGAAAATGTATTGTGCTAAATTTTTTTGCATAGTAAAAACCCATATAGGGCTCAAAAACAGTGAATAAAAAAGATATTTGAATCTCAAACTGTACTACTGAGTTTGTGGACCTTCCCTGAGCATCTCTTGTAAGTCTGGTGGCAACGAACTCTGTTTTTGCTTGTCTTGGAAAAACTTTATTTCTCCTTCCTTTTTAAGCAAATAGCTTTCCTAGACATTGTCCTTGTTGGAATTTTTATTTCTTTCAAGACTTTGATTAGAGTATCCCATTCTCTCCTTGCCTGTAAGGTTTCATTTAAGAAGTCAACCATTAGTCCAAAAGGGGTCCCCTCACAGAAACCTTGACAGTTGTCTCTTGCCGTTTTTAAAATTTTACTCCTTGTCTTGTACCTTTGACAGACTGATGATAACATGCCTCCAGGAGGGTCTTTTTTGGCAGTGTCTATTCAGGTCATTTGAGCTTCCTGAATGTCCTATCTCCCCCACCCACCCAACCACCAAAACAAAACAAAACTTGGAAATTTGAAAGTTTAGTAAAATAAAACTAAACTGGGAAAGTTTCAGCAATTATTTCATTGAACCGGTTTTCCATTTCTTTTTCCTCTTGTTATTCTTCCAGACCAGAATGCAAAGCCTTTCTCATAAGGATGTCCTGAAAGTTTGTTGTTGTTGTTGTTGTTTGTTTTTGAGACACAGTTTGGTTATGCAGTTCAGGCTGGTTTTAAACTCACTTTGTGGCCTATGCTGACTTTGAACTTGCAGCAACCCTCCTGCCTCAACATACCAAATGCTGGGTTTATAGGTGTGTGCCACCACACCCAGATATAAGGCTTGATGACTTTGTTTAATATTTGTATTTATATTTTGTTGGACTGGATTGTTTATAAAGACATGTCATCAAGCTCCAAAGTTCCTTTTTTTTTTTTTTTTTTGGTTGTCCTGTTCAGCTTTCAGGCAGTTATGGTTTAAATCCAGATGCCTCCTCCAAGAGCTTTCTGTGCTCCCAGGTAGAGGTTTTAGAAAGACCTGAATCATGGGGGAGGCAAAACTGTCTTGTCCTGAGGTGGGGCCAGGTCAGTGAGGCAGTCACTGTCACTGGGGTATGTCTGGGAAGGATGTATTTCCCTGACTGACTCCTCCTATCTCTCTGTCTCCTGGCTGCCATGGTGTGAACAGCTGTCACCCACCCAGGCCTTTTTACCATGCTGCTTCTGTGTCTAAGCCTGATGACATGAACTGAAACTTCAGAACTGAGAACTGTGAGCCAAAATAAACCACTCCTCCTTTTATTTGCAGGTATTGGGTATTTAACCCCAGTGTCACAGAACATAACTGAGGCAGAGGCTCTCAAATGTTGACTACTTTAGCTCTCATATTTGTTTATTCTTTATTATCTCTATTTATGCTGAATTTCTCACAATGCAATGAATTGTCTTTTAAGTTCTTTGAATTGCCTGTCCATATTTTCTTTGTTTTATTTTTCATACATATTTATCATACATAGTGATCACATTCATCATAAGGAATTTATACCTGTATATAATGCATCTTAATTCTTTCCTCTCCATTTACAAAAGTTTTGTTTCCTTTATTTTTCCTTCCATTCAGTTTTTTTCCTTTTACTTCCTTCCATTTCCCCCCTCGTCTCTCTTGTTCCTCTTGCCGTTTGAACATGTGCTTCCCACTTCCCAATATCTATTCCCATTACTCTCTTTATTTGCCCTTCATTCCTCACACAAGAGAAAAAATCTGATATTTAAACTCATGTGTCTAATTTTTTTCAGATTATAGTCTTGAGGGATATCCATTCTCCTAAAAATGGCACAGTACTACTCCATTGTGTATAACTACCACATTTTCTTTATCCCTTCTTCTTTTGGTGGGCATATATGCTCTTTTTAACATTTTAACAGCTACTATAAATTGTGCTGCTATAAACATGGGTATGCATGTATCCCTGTGGTCTGATGCTTCTAACTTTTTCAGGAAGACATCTAGAAGGTAATAGCTGGATCAAATGAAACCTCTAGTTTTAGTTTTTTGAGACATCTCTGCACTTATTTCCTTAGTGGCTTTACTAGTATACACTCCCACCAGCAAGGTACATGGGTTCCTTTTACAACAGGCTCACTAGAATTTGTTCTTGGTTGATTTCTTGATGATATCTATTCTTTCTGGAGCATGATAGAATCTCAGTGTTGTTTTAACTTATTTTTCTTAAATAACCAGTGATGCTCATCATTTTTTCATTATTTGTTTGTTGTTTGTACTTCTGCATCTGAAAAATGGTGATTCATGTCAGATGTGCATTTTTTGATTGAGTCTTTAAATCTGAGGGGTCTGATATTTCTGAGTTATTTATATATTATAGATATTCATATATTTATATATATTCTAGATATTCCTTTGAGGAATAACTGATAAAAATTATTTTTGATTCTGTGAATTGTCTCTTCACTCTGTTGGTGGTTTATTTTGCTGCACTAACGCTTTTTAATATGATGAGATCCCAGTTGTTGATTCTTGGCAATATTTCCTTATGAGATCAGGGTTTTGCCCATAAACTCTGTGTATTCCCCTTTGTAGTTTAGAGTTTTATTAATTCTACCTTCCTTTCTGTTCTTATATTTAGTTTTTTTATTCATTTATATTTTACTTTAGTAGGTGGTGAAATAAATGGATCTGGGTGTGTTTTTTAGCTTTCTAGTCAGTTTCCCAGGCACCATTTATTAAAGAGGCTATCTATCTTCCAGTGAACATGTTTGGCCCTTTTGTCAAAGATAAGGTATAGCTGAGCATGCTTGGAGTTGTTTCTGTATCTCCTATTCTGTTCCGTTGATCTTTAGGTCTGTGTTTTTTTTTGTTTTGTTTTGTTTTCCAATAACATGCTGCTTTTACCATGATAGTTTTGTAGTATAACTACATATTGGTGATTCTGATGCCCCCTGCCTTGCCTTTGTTGCCTAGAATTACATTGGCTAGTCTAGGTCTCTTCTGGTTCCATGTGAATTTTAGAATTGTCTTCTCTATTTCTATGAAGTATGCAATTGGTATTTTGATTGAGATTGCATTGAATATGTATAACAAGTTTTGGAAATATGGCCACATTCACTGTATTGTTTCTGTCTATCCAAGAACAGGGAATATCTTTCCATTTGCTAATATCCTCTTTGATCTCCTTTTTCAGAGTACTGTAGTTTTCAATGTATTGGCCTTTCACTTCTTTTGTGAGATTGATTTCTAAGTATTTCAATTTTGGGGATTTTTTTGATGCTGTTGTGAAAAGTACTGTTTCCCTAATTCTTTTCTCAATGAATTTGTTATTAATGTACAGGAAGCTACTGATTTTTTAGTGTTATCTTCATATTCCACTACACTGTCAACTTTGGTTACTGATTCTAGGAGGTTTTTGGTGAAATTTTGGGGATCTTTTATGTAGACTATTACACCATCCACAAATAATGATACTTTAATATCTTTCTTTCCTATATGTAAGCCTTTTATATTCTTCTCTTATCTAATAGCTCTGGATAATGTTTTCAGAGCTGTATTGAATAGGAGAGGTGATAATAGACATCTTTTTCTTCTTCCTGATTTTAGAGTGAAAGCTTTCAGTTTTTGCCTATTTTTTAATTTTAAAAAGAATAAAACCAAACAAAATAAAACAGAATAGAGCCAATCAAAACAAAACAGTGTACACAATGTAGGAATTCAAAACAAAATAATGAGAAAACAACAATGGCTACCAAAATGTCTCTTGTTATCTTTAAATTAGCTGCCTATATTATCAGACATAATAAAATCAAACAAAAAAAACTAGAATAAGACCAATCAAAACAAAACAACGAAAGTGATATAGGACTCTAAAACAAGATAACAGGAAATCAACAATGGCTACCATAATATATCTTGTTATCTTTGAAATAGCTGCTTATAACATCAGATATAATAAAATCAAAAAAACAAGACAATAAATCCAATCAAAACAAAACAATGGAAGCAATATAGAATTTCAAAACAAGATGATAGGGGGGAACACCTGGGAAGCCCCCAGCATACCCGAGCCACTTTGGACTGTCACCGCTGGGCCCGCCCCTTGGCCAGGAACACTGGGAAACCCCCCTGCATGACTGAGTCACCTCTGACTGCCACCACTGGGCCTGCCCCTTGGACAAGAATACCTGTGATGTCCCTGGCACCCTGGGTTGCCTTGGATCACCACTGCAGGTCCACCCCTTGGAGAACCCACCTGCCTCCTGGACCTAGTACTACAGTTGATCTTTGGATCCAACCCCTTCTCCCAGAACCTTGGACTACAGTGGATTACCATGATGGATGGATGGGAGACTCAGGAACCCCTTATCCAAACAGAAGACCTCAGCAGGCTCCAGTCAGTATGGTGAGTTTGCCCCTAAAATAAAGAGTGGGTAATCCCCTGATCCACAGAGATCAGACAGGTTGAAGAGTGCACCAATAATGCCCCCCCCACCTTGGAGAAAATTTAAAGAGCTTATGAGACCCCACAGTGACACAACAGGGCCTCAGCTGACATAAACACTATAGACAGGGAAATCTGGTGACCTGCAACAACCTGAAGACAGCAACAGCAGGAACTAAGAGATGACTTACATCAATACTTCTAGGCTAGTTAGCCCAGAAAGAATATAGGACTCACCCAAAATGCTCTGTAGGAGGAGCATGAAAGCAGCATGAAATGACTGGCTCTCCTCTTCATTGTGGTACCCAGCAATTGAACAAACATCAACCACACAGTAGGACCCTAAAATTCACACTATGAACACTTGAGACTGTTGGGATTGAAAGACCAAATATTCACCCAAAAGGTGAAAATCACAAAACGAAAAGGCAAAATGCAATCTCAAACATCTAGTCCATCAGGAGCAAGTACAGGCAACATTGAAATAGAGGACTTTGTCATACACCATAAATCTCTGAAAAGATAGCAAATGAAGTAAAGACACAAATCCATGAGGCTATAGGGGTGCTCAAATTAGAAATACTGTCTTATGTAAAGACAGAAATAACAACCTTACTAAATGAGTTGCTCAACATAGCTAGAGAAGAAGTAGATTTAAAAAATACAGGAGCTAGGAAATTGATTGAAAATTTGAATGAACAATGCAGAAAACAAGCAGGGTCCATGAAACAAATTCAAAGAGATATCCAAGAAACAAAAAATTGCATTGAAAGCTGGCAAAACCAAAAAAATTTAAATGAAGCTGAGGATAGAATTTTGGACCTTGAGGACAGGATTGCATATAGTGATCATGAAAGGGTAGAACTTATAAAAACAATAAAGCAGCATGAAATGACAATCCAGCAGCTTCAAGATGATATCAAGAGAAACAATATAATACTAATAGGCATCAGTGAAGATGCAGGAGTCAATACAAATGACATAACTAAATTATTCACAGAAATAATAGCAGAAAATTTCCCACACATGGGGAAAAATCTGATATACAAATAGGTGAGGCATACAGAATGTTAAACAGTCACAACCAACATAAATCTACACCCATACATATAATAATTAAGATCCCAGACATACAGCATAAAAACAGAATACCAAAAGCTGCTAGAGAAAAAGATATAACTCACCTATCAAGGAAAGCCCATTAAATTCACAGCAGACCTTTCAGCACACACCTTCAAGTCAAGACAAGCTTGGAGTGAAGTATTTCAAGCCCTAAAAGAAAACAACTTTCAACCCAGACTGATGTACCCAGAAAAACTGTCTTTCAGATTTAATGGAGAAACAAGATACTTCCATGACAAAGAACAGCTGAAGAGATTCATGTCCACCAAACCAACCCTGCAAATAGTACTGAAAGACATGCTAGACAGAGTTAAAATGACCACAATCTCCAGAACAACAACAGAAAGAAACCACCAGGCTGGACAAGAAATTAAACAAGGGAGAAAAGCAGGAAACCAACAATAGAAACAAAACATGGCAAGTCAAGCCAGTACATATCAGTGATATCCATAAATGTAAATGGGCTCAATTCACCTATCAAAAGAAACAGGTTGACAGAATGGACCAAGAAACAGAATCCCACAATATGCTGTATACAAGAAACACATCTGACTCAAAAGGAAAATCACAGATTAAAAGTCAAAGGATGGAAAACAGTATTCCATGAAACAGGAACCCAGAAAAAAGCAAGGGTAGCCATTCTGTTTGCAGACAATGTGAATTTCAAACCTAAAGGAATTAAAAGAGATAAAGAAGGCCACTACATACTCGTAATTGGAAAACTACAAGAAGAACTAACAGTTATAAATATATATGCACCAAATACAGGAGCACCCAACTATATAAGACAAATACTAATGGACATGAAAAACCAAATACACAAGAACACACAGGAGACCTTAACACCCCACTGTCACAATAAGATAGATCAACTAGACAAAAAGTCAGCAAAGAAATAACAGAACTGAATCAGACCTATGAGTGAATGGACTTAGTGGATGTTCACAGAGTGTTCCACCCAACCACATCAGAATATACATTCTTCTCAGCTGTACATGGGACAGTCTCCAAAATAGACCATATATTAACCCATAAAGCATTCTTAACTAAATGCAAAGCAGGTGGAATTATCCCATGCATAATATCTGATCATAGTGCACTAAAATTGGAAATCAGTGGTGCAAAACCTGCATAAATACATGGAAATTAAATAACAACCTACTGAAAAACTAGTGGGTTACAGATGAAATTAAAGAAGAGATAAAGAAAAACCTACAATACAATGAAAATGCAGATACAACATACAATAACCTATTGGATGCAATAAAAGCAGTCCTAAGAGGGAAATATATAGCCATAAATAGTCACATCAAGAAAATGGAATGAACACAAATAAATAACTTCATGCTACACCTCAAGCTTCTAGAAAAGGAAGGGCAAGTCAAACCCAAAGCTCATAGAAGGGAGGAAATTGTAAAGATTAGAGCAGAAATTAATGCAACTGAAACTAAAAAAAAATACAAAGAATTAATGAATCAAAAAGCTGGTTTTTTGAGAGAATAAACAAAATTGACAGACCCCTAGGCAACCTTATCAAGAAAAAACTCAGATCCACACAATAAGGACTGAAAAGAAGGAAATTACAGATCCCATGAAAATTCAAAAGATCATGAACAACTATTTTGAAAATCTACTCACATAGAATGGAAAACACAGAGGAAATGGACAGATTTCTAGGAACATATGAACTACCAGAGCTCAATCAAGAAGATTTAACAATTTTTAATAACCCAATATCAGCTACTGAAATCAAAAATGTGATTAAAAACTTACCAACAAAGAAAGGCAAGGTCCTGATGGATTCACAGTTGTATTCTATAAAAAATTTAGAAAAGATTTAACACCAATACTCCTTAAACTCTTCAATAAAATTGAAAGAGAAGCAGTCCTCCCTAACTCATTCTTGGAGGCAAATATCTCTCTGATACCAAAGCAAGAGAAACACCCAACCAAAAAGGAGAACTATAGACCAATATCACTAATGAACACTGATGCAAAGATTCTCAATAAAATATTGGCAAATAGAATGCAGCAAATCATTAAGAAGATTATAAACCACGACCAAGTGGGATTTATTCCAGGAATGCAGGAGTGGTTCAACATAAGCAAATGAATAAATGTAATACACAACATAAACAGAACCAAAAATAAAAATCACATGATCATCTCAATAGATGCAGAAAAAGCTTTCAATAAAGTCCAAAAGTTCATAATAAAAACCCTACAGAAACTTGAACTAGATGGTATATGCCTCAATCTCACAAAGGCCATCTATGACAAACCAATAGCCAACATTATACTAAATGGACAAAAACTGAAAACCTTCACTCTAAAATCAGGAACAAGACAAGGATGTCCACTATCACCACTCCTATTCAATATAGTTCTGGAAATATTAGCCAAAGCAATCATCCAAGAGGGAGAAATAAAAGGAATAAAAATAGGAAAAGAAGAAGTTAAATTATCATTGTTTACAGATGACATGGTACTCTACATAGAAGACCCCAAAAACTCCATTAAAAGACTACTAAAGGTAATCAACAAATTCAGTAGCATAGCTGGATACAAAGTCAACACTCAAAAATCAATAGTGTTCCTACACACAAACAAAAAATTCCATGAGCGAGAAATTATGGAAATATCACCTTTCACAATAGTGTCTAAAAAAATGAAATACCTAGGAATCAACCTAACCAAGAATGTGAAAGACTTATATGCTGAAAATTATACTACTCATAAAAAGGAGATTGAAGAGGATATTCAAAAATAGAAAGATATTCCTTGCTCTTGGTTAGGAAGAACAAACATTGTGAAAATGGCCATACCCCCAAAACTATTATACAGATTCAACACAATCCCAATCAAAATACCATTAACATACCTTAGAGATCTAGAAAAAAAATTCCTAAAATTCATTTGGAAACAAAAGAAACCTAGAATAGCAAAGGCGATTCTAGGCAACAAAAGTAAGACAGGAGTCATCTCAATTCCTGACTTAAAACTATACTACGAAGTCACAGTAATAAAATCAGCATGGTAGTGGCAAAGAAATAAACCTGAGGATCAATGGAACAGATTAGAAGATGAAAACACTACTACAAAGACACTCAGTCACCTTATATTTGACAAAAGGGCTAAACATGTTCACTGGAAAAAAGATAGCCTCTTTAATAAATGGTGTTGGAAAAATTGGCTTTTCTCATGCCAAAGACTGAAAATAGATTCAAGCCTATCACCATACCCTAAACTAAAGTCAAAGTGGGTCAAGGATCTAAATATTAAAACAAAAACACTAAATCTACTGGAAGACAAAGTAGGTAAAAATCTTAGAGACATAGGAGTAGGGAGAGAATTCATGAATAAAATGCAAACTGCACAGGAAATACTTCAAAGAATCAACAATTGGGATGTAATATTACTAAAAAGTTTTTGCACTTCAAAAGAAATCACCAAAAAAGTGAAAAGAAAACCCACAGAATGGGTAAGAATTGTAGCCAACAATCCCTCAGACAAATCAGAACATTATATATATATATATATATATATATATATATATATATATATATACACAACATATAAAGAACTGAAAAACATCATATCCCCCAAGACCCTCTCTAAAAATGGGCATTGGAGATGAACACACAGTTCTCAGAGGAAGATACACAAATTACAAATAAATATATGAAGTGTTCACCATCACTGGTCATTTGAGAAATGAAAATTAAAACAGCATTGAGATTTCAACTCACCCTAGAAAGAATGGCTACCATCAAGAAAACAACTGACAACAAATGTTGGCGAGGCTGTGGGGGGAAAGGAACATTTCTCCACTGTTGGTGGGAGTGCAGACTGGTGCAACCACCATAGAAATCAGTATGGAGATTCCTCAAAAAACTAAGACTGGAAGTTCCATTCAATCCAACTATTCCCCTCCTGGGTATTTTCCCAGAAAAATTGAAGAGGTCATATCACAATGATATATGTGCACCCATGTTCATAGCTGCACAATTTGTGATAGCTAAATCTTGGAAACAACCAAAATGCCCATCAACTGCAAAGTGTATGAAAATAAAGTGGTATTTTTATACAATGGAATACTATTCAGCTATAAAAAGGATGATTTTTATAGGTAAATGGAGGCAACTTGAGAATATCTTCATTAGTGAGATAAACAAGACTCACGGTAGTAAATATCACATTGTCTCTCTAGTGTAAAAAATAAGAACTGCTAGAGTAATGCCATCCAAAAAGTATAAAAGTATAATAGATATAAAAGTATAATAGATATTGTAAGAGTGAAAGGGAAAGAAAGTGCTCTAAAGGATATAGCAGTATGTATAGTGTGTAAGATAGATGACCATATTACTAAATTTTTGTTAGATCATTGAACAGAAGAGTTTGCATTGTCAATGTTTCAGTGTCTAGCCACATTTTATGCTTTGATTTTGTAACTTTAACAACTATTGTTAAAATGACCATATGTAATGCATCAACTAGCGATTTTATGCTGTTAATTTTTTTAATTCTGTATTCTACTTTTTTCTCATTTTTTCTATTTTGTCTTTTTTTAATTTCCTTTTCTTTGTTTTTTTAAATAAAATTTTAAAAATTTTATAAACAAGATAATACAAAATCAACAATATCTACAATGCCTCTTGTTATCTTTAAGATAGCTACCCATACCATCAAACACAATAAAATCAAATAATCAAAATAGAATAAAACCAGTCACAACAAAACAATGAAAGTGACACAGGACTTCAATACAAGATAAAAGCAAATCAACAATGGTTACCATAATATATCTTGTTATCTTCAAAATAGCTGCCCATGCCATCACACATAATAAAATCAAACCAAAAAAAAAACAGAACAAAACAGAAGAATGAAAATAATACAGGACTTCAAAACAATATAATAGAGAATTAACAATGGCTACCACCTTTTAGACATTTCCTTCCCTTTCACTTTCACAATACCTACTGTACATTTTTGGATCCCACTAATTCCTTCAGTTTTTTATACTAGGGAGACTACATGATGTTCACCCATGTGAATCTGAAGCATTTCATCCATGAGCATGATCTCAAGTTACATCCATTTATCTAGGACAGCCTTGTGATTGTCCTTCTTTATAGCTGAGTAACTTTCCATGATATAAAAATGTCATGTCTTTCCTATACATTCTGTGGTTGAAAGGCAAGATATCCCTGCTTTTTTTCTAGTTCCCTTTCACATGCAGCATTGTTTTCTCTCCTTCTACTTTCAGTGTATTAATTTCCTTTCAAGTTAATGTGTTTCTTGTATACTGAATATTGATGGATCTTATTTCTGAATACACTCTGGCTGCATTTCTTTTTATTAGAGAATCTGGACCATCTACATTACTGGTTATGGCTGGCATGCACTGGTTTGTCTCTTCCCTGCTTTTCTTCCTGCCATTGGCTCCCTACTTTTTCCCTCCATTCAATTGTCTGCCACTGTTCCTGGGAAGACATTATCTCTCTAGAATGTCCTTCAGTACACTTTGTGGGGTTGGTTTGGTGATCATGAATTCCTTCAGTTGTTCTTTGTCACAGAAGTATCTTGTTTCCACATTAGTTTTGAAAGATAGTTTTGTAGGGTACATCGATCTGAGTTGGAAGTTGTTTCCCCTCAGGACTGAAACACTTCACTCCAAAATCTTCTTGACTTGACAGCTTGTATTGAGAAATCTGTTGTGATTCTGATAGGTTTTCCTTTATAGGTGATCTGTTTCTTTCCTCTAACAACTTTTAATACTCTGTTCTTATGCTGAATTTCTTGGATCTTGATTATTATATATCTGGATGTAGACTTATTTTGTTTATGGCTATTTGAAGTTCTATATGCCTCACTTAACTGAATGTCAGGTCCTTTCCCCATGCTTGGGAAGTTCTTAGCTATTACTTCTGTAAACAGTATTTTTATGTCATTTGTATTGACCTCTGCTTTTTCATTAACACTTATCACTCTTAAATTATTTTTCTTTGCATTGTCTTGCAGCCATTGAATTGATATTTCCTGGTTTCTTGTTATTTTTAAGAGATCTTTCCTTTTGCAATAACTAGCTGCAATCCTGTCTTCAAGTTTTGAGAGTCTATCTTCAGTTTCTTTAAATGGTTTAGCCAGCTGTCAATGGAGTTTTTAATTTCCTGGATGTCTCTTTGAATCTGTTTCATGCATTCTAAATCTTCCATATATTGCTTATTCAAAGTTTCCCTCATTTTCCTAAGCTCCTCTTTTTTTCGTCTATGTCTTCTTTAGATATACTTAGCAACCCTTTCATTATGCTTGTTATTTCTTTTTTCACCTGGGATATTTCTGATCTTATTTCTTTTACAGCCTCTTAAAGTAGTTTCTTTACTTCAGTTGCCACCATCCCAGAAATTTCAGGTGTGTGATTTCTGATTTTTTTCCATGTCCATGTCTCTAGGACTTGTTCTGTGTAGGTTTGAGGTCTGAGATTGCCTTTTACACTTTTGTATTGGCATTTTCCTGGTTTCCTTTCAGCAAGGCAGATATGGGTCCCAGGAACTTCCCATATTGGCTACCCATTTTCAGTGTAGAGGGATGGGTCAGGCACCTGAGTTTTTCCTAACCTAGATTCCCAGGGAAACCATGGGGTGAGCTTATCCAGACACATGTAGCTTCTCTGATTGATGCATGGCTGGCTGGTTCTTTCAAGATGCACTGGCTACAGGTCCCCAGTGGTAGCCATCAGGCTCACAAGGCCAGCATTGGCCACCTCTTCTTCCTGTTTGCACTGGTTACCAGCAGGAGGATCTCAATGGTGGCAAGCAGGCACTTGGGGATGGGGCTGGCTGCTTCTTCTCTAAGCCTTCATTGGCTACCCAAGAAAGGGTCCCAATGGTGGCCTGCATGCACATGGGGATGGAGCTAGCTGCTGCTTCTATTGGCTTGTGTTTGCTACATCCCCAATCAGTTTCCACACCTCACCTGATGGTTCATATTGTTACTGTTGCTTTGAATTTTTCTGCACCCCTAACCCCTTCTGTCTATCTGTGTGTGCTCTAGCCTGGGTTTTACTGAGTTTCTGGCTTTCCTTCTGTCTCCAGTCCCTGAGTCCCATCAATGGCAGGGAAAGGAGTCTATCTCAGATCCCTTCTCACCAGCTTTAGCAGCTTCTGATCAGTGGCGGGGGAGTGGAGCCCATCTCAGACCCTTCCTGCCAAGCACAACAGCTCCCAATCAGTTTTGGCCTATTTATGACAAACTTGGTTTGTCATAGATGACTTTTATTAGGTTGAGATCAAAACCATTTTTTCCAGTTTTCTGTAGTGTTTTTAATCATGAATGGGTGCTGGACTTTATTGAATTCTGCATTTCTTGAAATTTGTCATGTGATTTTTGTCCTGTTTTGTTAATGTAATGTATTACTTTTATTGATTTGCATATGTTGAGCCATTCCTGCATTCCTGGGATAAATCCTGCTTGATCATAGTCAAAAAATTTCTTTATTTGCTGCTTTCTGTTCAATGGTATATTATTGAGAGTTTTTACATCAATCTTCTTTGAGAAGATTGACCTTTAGTTCTCTTTTTTGGTTGGATCCTTCTCTGGTTTTGGTATCAAGGTAATGTTTGCTTCAAGGAATGAGTTAGGGAGTATTGCTTTCCACTCAGTTTTTTATTTTTATTTTTTAAAGATAATAAAACAAAACAAAGCAGGATAAATCAAATCAGAACAGAACAATGCAAGTGATACAGGACTTTAAAACAAGACAAAAGGAAATCAACAAAGTCTACCATAAAGTGTCTTGTTTTCTTCAAAATAGTTGTTCATACCATCACACATAATAAAATCAAACAAAACAAAACAGAATAAAACCAATCAAAACAGAATTAAAGCATTATAGGACTTTGAAACAAGATAATAGGAAATCAACAATGGTTACCATAATACAACTTGTTATCTTTAAAATAGCTGCTCATACCATCAGACACAGTGAAATCTAGCAAAGCAAGACAAAATAAAACCAAATTCAAAGCAAGATAATAGGAAATTAACAGTGGTAACCACTTTACCTTTTTAGGTATTTCCTCCAATATCACTTTCATAATACGTATTGTGCTTTTTGGATTCCATTAACTCCTTTAGTTTTTTATGCTAGGGAGATGACTCAGTGTTCACTCATATAAGACCAAACCATTTTACCCATGAGCATGATCTCCAGTTACATGCATTTACCTACAAGAGCCTTGAGATTATCCTATTTTATAGCTGGATAGCTTCCCATTGTATGAAATTACCTATCTTTCTTATACATTCTGTGATAGATGGGCAAGTTACCCTTGCTTTTTTCTGGTCTCCCATCATGTGGAACAATTGTTTTCTCTCCCCTGATTTTCAGTCTATGAATTTCCTTTTGAGTTAAATTCATTGCTTGTATAGTGTGTTGATGGATCTTGTTTCTTGATCCACTATGTCTGTGTTTCTTTTCTTGGTTAACTGAGGCCATCTACATTAATGGTTATAGCTGGCATGCATTGGTTCATCTCTGCCATGCTATCCTCCTGCTTTTGGCCCTCTTTTTCTCTTCATTCAATTGCCTGTCCTGTTTGGTGATCTTCCTCTATTGTTGTTCCTGAAACCATGGTCATCTTTATCTCTCTGTCTAGAATAGCCTTTAGCACTCTCTGCAGGATTTGCTTGGTGGTCATGAATTCCTTCAGTTGTTCTTTACCATGTTTAACTACTTGCCCTGCCTGACAAATTTATTCTATTGAGATTCTTGTAATTGTTAATTTCATTGTCTTTTTGTAAAATATCCTTCAGAATTTTTGGAGTGCCAGTTTTGTGGTTATGAATTTCTTCAGGTGTTCTTTATCATGGAAATATTTTATTTCTACATCTATTTAGAAAATAATTTTGTAGTGTACCTCAGTCTGGGCTGGAAAATGTTTTCTTTTAATGCTTGAAATACTTTATTCCAAACTGTCCTTGATTTAAGTGTTTAAGAAGTCTGCTGTGGGAGGAGCTAAAGATGGCTGATCAGTGAGCAACAGAATATAAAGCCTCCTGGGAGAAATAACTCATATGCCAGAATAAAACATCCTGGAGAGACCCAGACAAATAAAGATGGATTCTCTTGACACAGGAAGAAATTAAAACATAAAAAAGCTTGTCAAACACCCAGTCTCAGGGCTACAATTGGAACAGCTAAAATTACTGGACACAGCATGTTCACTGCAACCCACCAAGTTTGCACCAACCTGAATATGCAAATTTGCCTTGGATGGCAGAGCCACCCAAACTCATTCCTGCTGCCACTCACAGGAGCCACAGCAGTGCTGAAGTCAGGGGTTGGTGAGCCCAGTGGAGAGAGGAGCTGGTGAAGAGACTTTCATTAATCCACAGTCAGTGCTGGGAATGAGACCCCCCCCATGGGAAGGGCATGACCAAATGGGCAACATGTTGCAATCAGGCAGGAGGAATCTGAACTGGGAGCAACAGTGACTTCAGTTGGTTGCTTCCTCCCTGGAGCAGATTCAGGGGATTTGCTTGGACTGAGTGCACCCCTGGCCAGGACCCAATGAGCCATCCCAAATCAATTCCCTGAGCCTAGCACTAACCTGGTGAAGGCCCTGAAGTTTGGCTGGCCCAATGGGGAGGGGCCGGCATACGCAGCCACTGCTTAAACCTCAGTGACAAGAGCAGGCAGGAGAGGGTGGAGTTCCCTCACCAGCATACTTCAGAGGAACTATGGCCAACAGGGAAAGGGGCTGGGACCCCCACTGTACACCTGTGTGGAGGAAGCCAGGACCATGACAGGAGAGAGAGGTAAGAGGAGGCCCCCAGCACAGAACCCTGAGAGACTGATCCAGGAGAGGGAAAACAAGGGACACTGAGGGTGGCAAACACACAACATCAGACATGATTTCAATAGACATTAAGAGATATCTTTGGGACCTTGTAGACGAGCTCAAAACTGAAATATTAAATCAGGTAAAGCAAGATATGATTAGAGCAATAAAAGAAATGCTAAGCATCTCTCAGGAAGACATAGACAAAAGAAGGGAGGAACACAATAAAAGGAGAGAAACATTCGATAAGAAATATAAAGAAAAAATAGAATACATGAAGCAGATTCAAAGAGACTACCAGGAAATTAAAAACTCCATTGAAAGCTGGCAAAACTCCTTAAAAGAACCTAAGGATAAACTTCCTTGAAGACAAGTTGGCAGTGTGTGATCATGAAAGGAAAGATCTCTTAAAAATAACAAGGAAACAGGCAGTAACAATACGAAGGCTAGAAGATGACAAGAGAATCTACAATTTAAGAATAAGAAACATGAATGAAGAAGCAGGAATACATACAGGTGAATTACAAAGGCTATTCATGGAAATAATTAAGGAAAACTTTCCCAAGTATGGGAAAAGAAAATGACATTTGGTTGTATGTGGCATACACAAATCCAGCCACCTACAACCAAAACAGAGCTACACCCAGACATATAATAATCAAGATGCCAGAAACTCAATATAAAAACAGAATATTAAAAGCCATCAGAGAAAAGAAACAGATTACCTATAAAGGTAAGCCCATCAGAATCACGGCTGACTTCTCGACCCAGACCATCAGATCAAGAAGAGCTTGGAGTGAAGTATTCCAAGCCCTGAAAGAAAATAATTCCAGCCCAGATTGATGTACCCTGCAAAGCTGTCACTAGAAATTAATGGAGAAACAAGATGCTTCCATGACAAAGAGGAACTGGGGGAGTTTGTGACCACCAATCCAACCCTACAGAGAATACTGAAGGACATTCTAGAGAGAGAGAAAAAAAATACCAAAATTTTAGGAACAGTGGCAGAAAGGCCTCAGCGAGTGGGGCAGGCAGTAGAATGAAAGAGAAAACTAGACAAACAAAGGCAGAAAAATAGCATAGCAGAAATGAGGCAGAGAAGGATAACTAGAAACTCTAACATAGATGGCCTTGATACACTATATTGTCAATAGTGAACCAGGATTTAAAACCCACATTACTCACACTACTCTGCTTAGATGTATTATATTCTGTTCCAATCATTCTACCTGTACTAGATTTGAGGGCACAGACAGCAATCCCGGAAATAGCAGGATATAGTAAGGTAATCATCCTTAATTTCCTAACTTAATCTAAAGCTCTGTAAAACCTACACTGTTTCACCATGACTGATCATAATCAAAACTGGTTTGTTGGATCACTGTTTTGTATTGATAGATTTTATTCAAAGCTGTTATGATTGATAGTATCAAGTCTGAGAGTATAGGCAACTGCATTTAAGATGACAAGATCCACTAGAATATCCACTCTGGTTTGATTATAACCTGCCTTTGAAGTTTTATACTGTCTACAATGTTTTA
>PVLA01016438.1:0-20716 GCA_004027455.1 Hydrochoerus hydrochaeris
GTTAATTGATACCTATTGCCCTGAGCCTGGGGCGCTTCCTGCTTGGGGCTGGGGGTTGCTGCCAAGGTTAGCAAATATATATTCCAGCTTCTAAAAAATAAAGCGGATTCAGATTCACTCACAGACTGGTGTGCAGTGTTTTCTGTCTCTCACTCGCCGACTCCCTGTCCACCTTTGGGAAACCCTAGCCCTGCCGCAGCTGGACTCCGGCACACAGTGGCACTCATTTTGGATAACTTTTAAATATGACATTAATTTTACTTGTTCCTAATATCACTTTTGAAGTTACATTGGTAAAATGCTCAATGTATTTTAAGCATCTTTCTTTGGGGCCAATACTGTTTCTTTCTTGTTGTGTGCTCCTTGTCCACATTTTATGCAAATATTTCCTCCCCTGGAATGAAAATTGGTAACTGTCTCCCCACCGGCTGGTCACTGTGGGCATTAAATGAGTTAGCAAGGTCTTAGGACCAATGCCTCCCTTGCAACTGTGTAGACTTGTTTGTTAAGATAATTTTTATGAAGCCTACTTGTACTTCTTCAAAAGTTACTAAAAATTTGTGTTTCCACTGTGGCATTTTAAAAGGCCACCTGATTCTGTATACGTAGCCCCTTCAATGCTAGGGTTGGACCCAGGGTCTCATCCTACCTCAGAGCCACATCCTCAACCTTGAGAGATGTTTTGATTGACATTTTCTATATATCTCTTATCACCGTTGATCTCACAGGAAGTGTGCTCGTGGCTGCCTCAGGAACTGCATATCCAAAGTCAACTTGTCTAAATGTCTTCTTCTGGCCTCCTCATGTATAAATATTGTCTCTACTGCTGTGGCATAAAGGTCCACACCTGTTGAAATTTAGTCTTTCTTGGGAGGTGCTCAGAGAGAGGAACCCTGATTTGCTTATGGTGTCTGGAGATGGGACCTGTGAGAGCTAATGAGGCCAGAAAAGTAGGGCAGTAGTCCTTTGGGCTGTGACTCTAGGAGAAGAGATCTGAGCTAGCTTGACCTGCCATGTGGTGTCCAGCACCACCTTGGGACTCTTCAGAGTCCCTGCTCATAAGAAAGACCACATGAGAGGTGTTTGTGAACTTTCCAGCCTTCAGAACCGTTAGCTAGATAAACTTTTATTCTTTATAAATTACACCTTCTGTGGTGCAGCATAAGAAAATGGACGCCATTTGCCTTGTGAACTAAGGCTGAATCAGGGAGTTGGTTTCAGTTCACTCTTTCACCATTAATAACACAGCAGTATTAGTTGTATCTCCAGAACTAATTCTGGATTCCACTTTTGATCATCTTTTTTTGTTATGAGTTATATTAGTCAGGTCTCTCATTGCTGGGGTACAATACCCAACACACACAATTTAAAGAAAGAGGAGTAGTTTAAGTTAGCTCATGATTTCAGGATATGCAGTCTACAGTCAAATGCTTCAAGGCAGCAACATCTTGGCAAAAGAGTTGGCAGAGTGGACAGCTGGTGTTAGGACTTATGTCTAGATGTCTTCCCAATGCCTCATGCAGTCATATGTGGGGATTTTTCAGAGGTGGCTGGATCTAGAGTGTGTGGTATGGGAATTGATTCATGGTGAAATGCTAAATTCAAGCACAGTAGGATTAAGGGTGTGAATGTGAGCCACCTTAAGTAACCTGGATAAGATAGGGTTAGGAAGATGCTGTTAAGGTCTCCCCCTTGCTTGATTGCTTTTGCTGTCTTCTGTTTGCCATGAACTGGTCCTATTCTGTGATGTCCCTCTGCCAACCTATCTTGCCTTGGAGACAGCCAATTATGGACTGAAACTTCTACAAACTGTGAGCTAAATAAACTTTTCCTTCCATCCTTTAACTTTGGGTGTTGGGTATTTTGTCTCAATAACAAAAATAAGTAACTAAGATAGCTGGAAAGCAGAGCAGAAAAACAATGCCAAAGAGGAAAGGGCCAGGGATCAGATATACAGTACCTGGTGTCACACCTCCATGAGCTACCTTAGCAGTATGCTATACTAATGCCCTAGGAAGCTTCTAAGCCAATCAAATTGACAGAATTAAGCTTGATCATCACATGGGGGTGTGCATTGTGGCATTTTGTACCCCACAAGAAAATTATTTCCTGTTGCAGTCTGTTTTCTCATAAGCCCCTCATGCTCTGTTAAGACTAGGCAATCTTTTTCCCTGTAGTCTGGCCCTTGCCTGGTCTCTGCATGGGGTGGCCAGGGTGACTGGACGCATCCTGAGCCTTGAAATTGTTCTGCCCCCATTCTTTCACCTGGACCCAGAGGAGCTAATACAGCTTTTGCAGGAGGCTTAATGCTCAGTTCACCCCTTCCTTGGGTCCACTTAGAAGAGAAACACCTCCTTGTACTGTCCTGAGATGACTTCAGTGTGTGGACTAGACTATGGAGGATAAATTACAGAAGTTTGAGATGCTGAACTCTTTTTAGATGTTATAATGAAGGGGACACTTGTGAGTTTCTGGCAGGCGTGGCCCTGAGAACAGCTACTCAAGAGCACCTTCCTGGAAAGGGGCCCTACTGACTCCACTCCACACTGACTCCTACTGTTTTCATTAAGCCCTTTCCAGCTTTGACTCTTTTGAACTTTCACTGCAGAGTCTCATATCTCTATCATGAAAGAAATGAGACATGGAGGCCCATGGTGAAGGGCAGCAGCCCAGAGCCTCCCTGCCCATGGGCATAGGGGACCATGCTTCTCTTCTGCTTCCTGGTAGGTTAGAACCCATCCTCTGGTCTGTGTGTATTTGAGAGGGACAGTCCCACGGGCCAGTAGGGATGTCCCAGCATGTTGTTGTGAGGAGGGGGTTGGGGGCCACCTGCCTTCTGATCTGTGCAGGTCCAGGAGTGTGCAGTGGGGGCATCTCGCTAGTAGAGCCGTGGTCCTGTTTGCATTGGAAAGGGGTTGTGTGGTTTCTTACTTTTATGGATCTTGTATGTTGCCACAATGTAGTCCCTGCCAGTTTATCTCCCTTGATTCAATAAAAGAAGCAGATGGACTCCAGAAAGATACTGCTCAGCAGGGGCAGGCTTTCAATTCTGCAAGACAAGAAGTGTCTTGGGGACAAGTGGTGGCAGCACTTGCAAATACTGAGTGTATTTAGTGCTAACACAAAACACAAACAGCAACTTTTACTGCGTGTGTTTACTATAATTAGAAAAAAACAGAAAAGCCTATAAACCCATACTTACTGGGCTGGAGGCTTTTTTTTTGCTGGGTTTTGTTTTGTTTTTCTGTACTGAGGGTTGATCCCAGGCCCTTACAGATAGCAGGCAAGTGTAAGTGTTGTGCCACTGAGCCACCCTCACTGATGAGAAGCTGGAGCCTGGACATATGACAGTCCTTGGTGCTTCTCAAACTGTAGCTTAGTGGATTCCCCCTACCAGTCATTGTAAATCAATATTTTTCTAAAATACAATAAAAAGGATTCATAGAAAAATTAAAAGGATGGATGAAATGCACTTAATGCAAGACCACTGACCACAATTTAAGGAAAGAACCACAACGTGAACAAATCTAAGAAAGTCTGTTAAACTCTGTGAATGAAGGGGAGGGGAGGTCACGCTGGTGGACAAACTGGCTGTCAGGATGTGGGAGACCTGAGTAGGGTCTGGTTTTCTCCTGCTGGTTGGAAAGGGGGCGGCTGAGCCTATGGCTCTCTGCCTTCCTCCCTGCTCTTCTTTGCACCCCCTTGTACACTGGAGGACTGAGACTGTTGGCTCCAATAGGAATGTAGCCAGCTAGGCTCCATGGTGCCCTCCCTGACTCCAGACACTTCAACCCATACCGTTGTCCCTTTGAAAGACAGAGAGGGCATCCTGGAGCAGGTAAGATCAGGAAGAGGGTGACCTGGGCCTCTGATTTGCATACCCAGCATGCACAGCTAGCTTTCTAGAAGGTTTCCTGGCATCAGCTCTCAGCCTCACTGAAACAGGCCTGTAGTCACTCCATGAGCAGCACTTCCCAGGCACTCCTTGGGTTTATCCAGGAGAGCTCCCTCCTGGGTGCTGGCTGCTAGTGCTGCAGCACAGGCCCTGTTATAATACAGACTCCGTTATGTTCTTATGAAGCTGCTGCTGATTTATCTCTCTGGTGTGCTCAGTTTTCACAGATAAGAATAAACACTCCAGAGTTGTTAATACTAAAGAGCTTTAGAGATCAGCAGCCAACCAAGACCAGTACCTGTTATGATTGAGCATGAACTGGCACCAGAGGGCAGTGAGTGCCAGCAGCAGAGACCCAGCACTCAGTGGAGTAGACCTGCAGTGTCCAGCACAAGCTGGGATTGGATGGTGACAGCTAGCAGAGCTGCATGTTGCCAATTCATGATTTCCATCTGAATTGAGCAAAAGAACCCAGGTTGCTTGGCAGCAGTAGGGACTGAGACACCTGCCAGGTTAGCATGGCTTGGTCTGACATGCAGCCTTCCCGACATGGTTGCTGAGATGTCCTGGGGGCCAGGGCAGCGTTTCTCTTCTGAGCTAGAGTTTGTTCTTGAGGACACCCCACCTTAGCACTGGGGAAGAGCTGCAGAAATTCCTGCTGCATGGGGACACCTGCGCTTCCTTGGCAGCCCAGAGTGGCCTTGCAGCAATGTCTGCTTCTGCCCCCTCTTCACGCTGATAGTGGAGCTAAGTTTTCTGCCTGAACTTCAGGGACAGATTCCTCTCAGTGTTTTTTTAGTACTGGACTTGTTAGCAGTGAGCTATATCCTTCCTGTCCTTTTCATTTGATTTTGAGACAGGGTCTCATTAAGTTGCCCAGGCTGGCCTCTATCTTGGGCCCCTCCTGCCTCAGTCTCCCAAATTGGAATTAGAGGTGTGTACCACCACCATACTGGTCCTTTTTAGGTTTTGATGTGGTTTAAAACACACTGTCTTGACTTTATGGTCATTATGCCTGCTCAGCAATTATTACTGTTTTTTTCAAAGAATTCTTTTCAAATAAGTACTGTTTTCCCGTCTTCATTAATTATAGTTTCTTGAAACCAGCAATTCAGAGTTGCACATAAATCTAGCCTATAATTTTCTACATTTTTAAAAAAATATACAGTCTTCTGGAATCTAGAATTTCCCAAGAAAGGCACTGCTTTTAGCTCTTAAAAAAAAAAAAAAGGCAAGCTAATTGGCTCTCTTTCTTACTTGGGCCTTCTCCCCAGTTTAAATTTGTTTTAATTTCTATTTTTATGTTCTGAAATCTGTATTTTGTTCCCCTTTACCACCATTCATCTACCATGTAGAAGGAGAGTTTATGTCCTTTTAAAAAAGAAAAAAGATTCTGGAGGGGTGTATGGTGTGTCTGTGTATGTGTGTGGCTTGTGTGATGTCTGGAGTATATGTAGTGATAAATTATGCTTGTGTGTGGTGTGTTACTGTGTGTTATGTTGCAGTGTGTGTAGGTGTGGAGTGTGGTTTGTGTATATGTGTGGTGTGATTTGTATGGTGTATGTGTGTTGATGTGTATGTATATGGTGTGATCTATGGAGTAGTATGTTGATGTGTGTGTGGTTTGTGTGATCTGAATGAAATGCTGTATTGACGTGTGTGTGGTCAGTGTGTGCCATGGTAGGTGTGGTGTGTGCAGGAGTGGCATGTGGTGTGTGTATGTATGTGTGTGGTGTGTGCAGGTGTGGTGCATGTGTTTACTGTGCTCCACCCTGGATTTGGGCGTGGCCCACGCAGCAGGCTGTGTGGTGGGGTTGGTGCCTGGCAGCGCTGCCTGCCTCAGGTGCTCTCTCGTTGGTTTGTGCTCCCTCATTGGTTTGTGCTTCCTTGTTGGTTTGTGCTCTGTGGTATTGGAAGCAAGGAGCTGCAGCCTGGCAGGGGTGGCTGTGAGCTGAAACTGGCCCTACCTCAGCTTCCTGCAGGGTGAGTGCTGCTGTGAGAGCTCTGGTGCAGAACCTTAACTGCACGCGTCCTTGCTGCCTGCCTCAGTCTCCCCAGTGGGAAAGAGAAGTGTTGTTGACAGGTGGCTTTTCTCCACAGTGTGGCATGTTGGGCTCCTGAGTCAGGGCCTGTCACTCTCCTTGGGAGACATGCCCGCCCTCAGCCTCCCCACACTGGCTTTTCGTGGAGCCCCTCAACCCAGTGTTCCTGGCTCTTGCTGCAACAGGGGGTGGTACCCTCCTGGAGGGCTCACGGCACCCTTGGGTCGACAATGGAACAGAGCTGAGTTAATGGTGCTCTGAGTTTTGGATCTGAGCACCTCTCACCCTCGGAGCCAGATGTAGGAAAGGATACTATACTTGTGTTTGAGCAGCAGTTCAACTCCTCACAGCAAGGTTCACATTTTTGGTGGTGTTCCTTTGAATATCTGAAACCGTCTTCCTTCAAAAATATTTCATCCCTCCATTGATCATGCATTTGGGAATCAAGTGGATTTGGTTTTCGAGAATGCCTTTCATGTATCCCTTTCGTGACATAAAATAAGCACGGGCATTTTACTGCCACAAACTTCTTAAACAACCTCAGCCTGAGGTATTTTTATGAGCTCATGGTGAAGTCTGACCCCTGCTGCACTCATTTTCGTCCCTCTTTGTCTGCAGAGCTGCTCAACTGTGCACCACAAGTGGGAGGCAACTGCCCGGGTGTCGAGAATATGGAGAAAGGCATTTGAGGGGCACAAACCTGGGTCCTGGCTTGAGGAGAAGGAACATCTACTGTTACCTTTCAGAGAATGTGTTGGCTGGAGTTGTTTGGTTAGCAGGTGGGAAGGGTCTGGAGATAAAAGAGCTGGCCTTTGTTTTTGACATGAGAAGAAAAATCTTGAGTGTGAATCGACTTTCTTGGTCACTGCTGCTTTTCACTGGGGCTTGTGTGGCAGGGGTGAAAAGGGGAGCCCACAGGGAGGGACTCTTGAGCCAGGCCAGCAGCTGGCCAGAGTGAGGTGTCTGGGACCTACCCACACCCAGCTCCCCTCTTCCATCGGCTCCTTCCAGGCTGGGGCACTGAACAGAGTTCCTGCTCTCTTGAAGTGGCAGTTTGAATGTTCTGTGCATTCATACATCAGGGGAAGGTTTTTTGGTTAATTTTGAATGAGTGGGGCTTTTCGTCTTTTTTTTTTCTTTGTGTTAAAATGCACATACACATAAAACTATGCTGTTAATCATTTTTCTGTAGCATTAAATAAATTACATTGTTGTGCATCGTGCTACTCTGTGTGTCCCAAACACCTTTATCCCAACCAGAAACCTTCCCCAGGCAACACTAATGTTGTTCCAGACCCTAGCAACGGCCTTTCCACATTTAACTGCCCTGGGGGGCCTCAGGTAAGGGGATGATTACAGTCCTCATCCCTCTGTGCCTGGTTTATGTCACTGCACGCAGCGTGCACTGGCTCCTCCCTGTTGTTACTCAGCATGTGCCTGGATTCATTCCTGAGTGTAGGGCTTTTTGTTTTCTGTTTGCTTCGGGAGATGGAACCCAGATACTCGCATGCTAGGCAGGCTTTCTTTCCACAGAGATACACCCCAACCCCTCATTTGTTTTGTCAGTGCAGATAAAATGTTCAAGTACCAACTTCTTGCTGGTGAACTAGGCTCATATTCCAATGAGTCCCACATTGTTCTTTTGTTATTATCTCAGTTGACTTGAGGAAGATGTGTCTCAGAGAGGCCTGCCTGGAGCCTGGGAGGAGGCAGCGTTGCGCGGGGCAGGTGAAGGCTGACCTGTGGCATAGGAGTCCCGCGCACCCTATGGGCTGCCAGTTGTGAGGTCTGAGGTGTGGGGTGGCCTTGACCCTGCTGGAAAGTGGGGTGGAGTGGGTGGAGAGGTACCCCAGGGTCTGGGACTTGGGTTTCCTGGAGGAAAGATAGTGACAGACCCTTATAGGGTGGGAAGTTTACTTGTGTGAGACCTAAGGATGAAAAACTATTTTGCTTCAGTATAAAAATGACTCAGTCTTCCATGTAAGACAGAAGTAGATGAAGAAAACACAAGGAAAACTTAAAGTAATTGCTTTTCACTCCTTTCTTTCCTGTGCCCTGGGAATATGACTCTTAATTATTTTCTGAATACGTAGAAAGTTGAGTCAGCATCCCCATGGAAGTTGAGATTGTATCCCATGCCCCAAGGGGAGCTGACTGTACCTTTGGAGGCGATCCCAGCATGTCTGTTTGTGGCCTGTGCGTCATGGCTGTGTTTCCGTGCAGTGGGACAAAGCCCCAGGTCTGCTGGCAGCCACAGTGGGGTAGAGCCTTTTGATTCCCTCCACCTCCCCACTCCCAGTTTCCACATCTGAGAAATGGGAATGTTTCCACTGTATGGATTAAACCAGTGGGCCTCCTTCAGTTTAATTAAGGGAGCTCTTCTGTGAGAGTCTGTTTTTCCTCAGTGCCTTCAGCTGTCTTGGGCAGTTGCTCTAAATTTTGGGAACTGAGCCTACAAGGAAGGACCTTGCTGGCATAGAGGCATGGGAACCATGGAACAGTAAATAAAGCTGGTCCCAGAAATGCCAGAGCAGTTGTATTTTATCCCCCAATAGAAGGCAGATAATGTGCTGAGCTAATATTTGAAGTCACACAGGGCTTTTTCTACTATTGTTGAGCAAAGAGGTCAGTTCTATGTTGGGGAAGGGGTCGAAGGGCATTGTGGGTGTGGTCACACGGAGGCAGCTGGCGACTGCACTCTCTCTCAGTCCTCCCTGTTCCACATCTTCCCACAGGTAACTGATACACAGACCTTCGACAGGTAGGTTTGCATGTCTGATAGGCTCAGCTTAATATACAATAATTTATATTAGATGTATGATCAAGGGTTCAATTGAGTGGTTAGAAAATAGAAAAAAAAATTGTGTCTGTGCTGAACACATTCAGACTCTTTTCTTGTCATGAATCCCTAAAAATATAGAATAAGAACTATTTACATAGCATTTACACTGTAGTAGGCAGTGGAAGTCATCTAGAGATGGTTTAAGGTGCATGGGAGGACACATGCAGGTTATATACACATGAATACCATTTTATAAAAGGTACTGAGCATCTTTGGGTTTTGGTACCCTTGGGGAGGTCCTGGACCTACTCTCCTGGGTACCAAGGGTAAACTGTACCATACAATTTATATATTATGTGTACCATATACAGTAATTTATACTATTTACAATATAGACTGCATTGCAGACAGATATAGTTAAGCAGTCAAGTAAAACAATTCTACAAGACAGAACCTTCTTTACATTGGATGAACGAGGCATGAGGGCAGCACCAGGGGGACCTGGGGAGGGGGCATGGGGTCAGCAGGCAGAGGGCTCCTCGTGCCACTCCCTGATTGTGTATATTACAAACCCTTCAACATTAAAAAAAAATCTTCCCAGAGACTTATAGTCCAGCAGGTAATTAAACTATATTTTTTAATTCTAAAAGCTTTGCTTCTTAATTGCTCTTTAATTAATATTGGATTAATTTCTTAAAGAGAAAAATGCATTTGTGGCTTATTTTCCCTTCCAAGGGAGGACTTGTGTTCCTGTGTTTTCCAGATCAAGCTGCAAGGTGGGTCTGACCCCCTTTCCCAAAAAATAAGACCTAGCTGGAAAGTAGTGTCTTGAAAACTAGAGATCAGAAACCCTGCCCCGTTAGCCTGTCCTCGTGTTTCCTGCTGTCCTGTTCTGCTCCGTGGCTACTCCATAAGGCAGGCGAGCCAGGGATCAGCTACTAGGACTGGTGTTTTTTATCTCTGCTTTTCAAGGCTGATTATTTTCCAGCTAGGTCTTACTTTCAGGGCTGTAATTGCCGTGACAGTTTGGAGGATGTTAACTCCATGGTCCTGTGACAAGCACTGACTTTGACTCTTGCCAGCTTAGAAGAGGTGGTTTCTCTGCAGCCTGTGACCCCTGCCTTAGCTGACCTAGCCACCATGTCCCTCCCCCTGTCCATACGATCCTTTCAGAGTGACCTTCGAGCAAATCTTCTCATGGGATCCTGTTCGGTGCCCTCTCAGCTGACTTTCCTCTGCCGATGTGTGTCTTCTCAGGCTTCCTGGACAGCTTTCCCATGGCTCTCTGCCTTATTTCAAGAGCGCAGGTACACCTTGCCTGCCCTGTGGGTGACGGCTCGCCCTGCACTACACTCTCATGTCTCAGCTCCTTTTTGGGACTGACTGAAGGAGAAGACTGACTGCGGGGGCCATGGTCTGCTGATGATCTTCCGCAGCTGCAGCCAGCTCTCACCTGCCTGTTGTCCTGGAGGGGAGGGCTAGAGGACACACACTGCAGGCTGCTGCCTGTGCTTCAGTGAGACCACATCAATGGTGGCTGTGCCTCTGCCTTGGCACTTTCTTGTCTTCTGGGAGTACTGGCCTCTGGTGCTGCCCTATGCAAGCTGTGATTAGATGTTAGGCACAGCATCTCTGGAAGGCGGGCTGGCTCCAGACCCGGGGGAGAGCACTGCACCGCCAGGACCCTGTGGGCCTCACAGTGCTGTGTATCTTGGGGCCTGCTTCGCTCGGAATAAGGGTGGTAGGGTTCTTTGATCTCAGGGTACTTACAGATTAATGTTTACCACATTATCAAAGCGCATTTACACACCAGGTATAGGTTTTATACTCCTATTAGCTTACTCCTCACTTTCCTGGTTTTCCAATGTATATGTTTGTATACACACCTGGGTGTGTAATGTATCTGTGCTCATGTGCACGCATATGTTTGTATGTGTTGAGTGTGCATGCGTGTTGTTTCCTGGTATATGTGTGTGTAAGTTGTTGGTGTACACTGTGTGCATGTGTGTATGTGCATACATTTATGTCTTTGTATGTGCACGACTGTGTCTTTGTGTATCATTTTATGGTACGTGTGTATCTGTGTGTGTGTGTGCATGTCTGGGTATGTGGTATGTGGTAAGTATTGTTAGTGTGTCTGTGTGAATGTGCATGCATTTCTGTGTGTGGCTTTCTAGTGTGTGTGTCTCTGGTCCAGGTATCAAGTGGGTAAAGGCAGAGTTTTTGGGAATTTTCTGAGGTGCTTGGTCTCTGGTGGATGCCTTCCCTCCTCCCTCCCTCCCTCCTGCACTTAATCCCTCCCTTCCTCCCTCCCTCCTTCTCCACAGGCTGGCAGAGGATCTGCCTGCACCCTCTCCTGCAGGCCAGATGCTGCCCTCTCTGCTGCTTTGCTGCAGAGCAGACCCATTTTCCTAGATGTACCTGACACACTCACCTAAACTGTGCCCGCACTTGGGTGATTGATGGGGACAGGCTGGCAAATGGAGGAGGTTGCAGGCTTTTTGGCCCTCTGACAGAGAAAGGAGGTACAGAAGAGACACTCTGTAGCAGGGATCCCACCATCTGTAGCAGGGATCTCTAGGCCCTGCTCTGACTGCTGCTCCTCAAATGTTTGCTAAGCCTTACTGCGCTGCTCTCTGTGGCTCTGTGACTACAGCTCTGCTCTTGGAGGCTGTCTCCTGGTACAGCCACTTTGCTGGTTGATTCTCCTGGGGTCCCACTGCCTATGGTTCATCTAGGGCCTGGGGCAGCTCTTGCCTTTGTTCTACAGATACATGCAGGGATTGGATTGTGGTTTTTCCTGCCCTCTCTGTGCTGAAGCTGTTCAGTTTGAGCTCTGGAAAACAGAGAATAGAAAGATGGACATGGGTTGGTTTCTCCTTGCTGTCTAGAGACTGGACTCACCCAGAGGCCACCTTCAGGGCTGAGGCAAAGGATGTGGTCTCCTGTAGCACTGCCAGTACACGTGCTGTCCACAGAGGCAGCCACTCCCCTGCCAGTGTCCTGGCTGTATACCAGGGCTCAGGGAGAGGAATACAAACTCAGCTTTGCAAGCAGCATTGTTCTTTAAACGTGTTGTGAGCATGGGCAGCTTATAGGCACCCATGGGTGGATGTGCTCTCAGCTGGAGGTTCCTTGGCCTGCTCTGTGAGGAGCTACATTTTGCAGTTCATCAGATGTGTCTGTCTTGTGTAGACTATGGATTGTGTCACCTCCATAAAAATTATACCTGCATCAAGGGTAGGTCTCTAGGAGGGCTCTTGGGGTGGTGTCCTGATTCTTCCTGTGTTCTGGGGCACCTATCTGTGAAGTGGGGACACTGCTTCTACCCCTGCAGGGTTTTATGAGATTTGGCTGTGGGATGAATATTGGATGGGCCAGGCACAGTTCCAGCCACACTGTGTTGCCTGGAAGACTATTGTGGGCACTCTGGGCTCTAAGTGGTCATCAGTCACTTTTCCTTCAAAGGAAATCTGGGATGGACATCACTTGCAGGACTCTGGACACCACTGGCAGAGAAGGACCTGCATCCATATGCTCACTAATTGGCAGTCATTCTGGACTTCCATTCTGGAAGTGGGGCCCAAGTCCCCTGGGAATCCGGAGGATTCCTGCAGCTCAGTGCCTTTTCAGGCAGGGTGTGGGGGTGCAGCGCCAATGATGTCTGGATGGAGCCTGCATGCAGGTGGCCTGTCTCTCACCTGAACCCCTCTTCAGTCAGCTTCCAGCGACCCTTTGTGTCTCTGTCTACCTGTTTGCTGTCCTCAGCCATCAGTTCTCATGGGGACTCCTACAGAAGCAGACTTGTCCTGAGGGAGGGAAAGTTGGGTGTCCTGGGCAGCTCTGACTCACCCTTGGAGCTTTGTCGCGAATGTTCCAAGACTGCAGATGTTTCCACTTAGAAAGAACAGTGGGAGCCAGGCATGGTGGCTCACGCCTGTAATCCCAGCACTCGTTGCGAGTTCGAGACTAGCCTGGGCTACAAAGTGAGCTCAAGGCCAGCCGGAATTGCCTAGAGACCCTGTCTCAAAAAGGAAAAAAAACAAAAACAAAACAAAACAGTGGGTTTCTGAGCGAGCCAGGACCCCCAGAGCCCTTCCTGGGTGTACCCCAATGATTGCCCAGAGCTGTCCTCCCTCCCAGCCCAGGGGCTGCTCTGGGCTCAGCCCACCCCCACTCTCACACCTCAGGTCCTGCCTTTCCTACCCCTGGGTCACTGTTCTTCTGCTGAGAGTTGGCTTGCTGCTCAGTGTGGCTTTCTGTTTATAATCTGGTGAAATTTTCTTTGGGTGACGAAGTTTGCTTGTCATCTTCCTCCCTGGTATGACACCATTGATTGGCCTTGTAACCTTCGGTGGCACCCTAGAGGACACCATGCTGAAGGATCTCATTGAGCACCTGTGTGCATGCAGGTGAGGTGATTCTGACCTCCAACAAGGTACTGCACTTGAACACAAAACTATGCAGTTGAGCTGCATAGTTTTAATTACTATTACTGTTAAGTAACTTATCATGTGCTGGTCCTCCATGTACTTTTGGGGTGCTTATTCTGGTCACACAGTGCTGTGCTGGACTGGGTAGGGCTCCTCCATCCACACGGAACCCCAGTGCATGCTCAGAGGTCCAAGCGGCTCCAGCTTCTATCTGCATTTGCCCTGATGAAAGAGGAGCTTCCTGAGGTACAGAGCCTCCTCCAGTGTCCCCACTTGCTCTGTAGATGTCATCCAGAGGAGAGGGTTGTTAGGAGGCAGCTTAGGGCAGTGGAGCCAAACAGAAAGCGGAGGCTCCTCAGGAATGATGAAAGAGCCAAGTGTTGGAAAAGAACAGACCTTTATGTTGGTGGTGTAATGATTAGAAAGTAATAAGAAAAATGCAGGTTTGGGCAGAACATTGTTTTGTTGTTTAATCAGATCTGAGTGCCACAGAAGTGCCTTAGAAGCATTTTTTATAAGGGTTACAATATACATATGCATGTTCTTCCTATTCGGTTTATAGGCTTAAACCAATGGGGAAGGTGCAGATAGGTCTCTATTCCTGGTGTCTGATGAGGTAATTCCTCTAATAGGAACCAGATACAGAGAGGGAGTACATGCTCAGTGAGAGAAATAAATATCCAAAATCCAGATAGGGAAAGAGCTTTCTAGAAGCTGAAAGACGATGCCTGGAATTTGATTGCTGTAGAAAGAAGTGAGGAGCTGAGGAAAATAAACTCTGTAGTTTGTAAAGTGGTGTTTCTGGGGACAGCATGGTGGAGAAGCAGAGGGTCCAACTTATGTGTCAGAGACTCAGCTTGAGAGAGGGCTAGGAGTACTGGCACCCTCACGGCTCCTGGGGTGTCTGAGGAGGGATGGTCCAGGGAGGTGAAACCTCTTCATCTATACAACAGGGATGAACTTTGTGAATTTTCCTTCTTGGGTCAGGAAAACAGACTGAGAGACTTTTTCAGGAACACATTTGCCTTGGTTACTTATCTCTGGTTGCTGTGACAAAATACCCAACACAACAAATTAAGGAAGGAAAAGTTTATTTAACTCACAGTTTGTGGAGGTTTGGGCCTGTAATTGGCTGGCTCCAAGGCAGGGTGGTGTGGCACAGAGGCAACAGTTTCAAGGCTGTAGAAAACAGCAAAAGCAGCAAGAGCAAAAAGTGGGGAAGAACAAGTCTCTTTTTTCCTCCCTTATAAGCAGGCTATGCTCCTTGTGTGAGTGTAGCACTCACACTGTCAGGGAGTGACAGTGTGACACTGCAAGGGCTGAGGGTGTTTACAAAGGACAAACCCTGGATATCTGCTGAGACCCTTAGTTAACCTTCTAAAGGTCTCAAACTGACACAAGGAACAACAACCTAGAGCCCTAAGTGCACCTCTTCTATACCCCAGGCTGGAGAGCTGCTGAGTTACTTAGTTAAGCTTCTAGACTTCTCAAGTTGACACAGAGTATCAACCATGACAGGAAACCTGTTCTTCTGTACAGCAGGGATGAACTTTGTCAATTTCTCATCTTGGGGTAAGGGAAACATACTGGGAGACATTTTCAGCAACAGTTCCTAACTTTTCTTGGGTCCTCCTTGATTTTGTTTTATTTTACTTTGCAACTTTAAACATTACCATTTGTCAAAAATAGTGGCTGTTTGAATATTTTTAAGTGATTCTGATACGGGCTACAGTTTTATTGATGTTAAAGCAATTTCAATTTTCATACTTTGGTGGAAGTCTCTGAATATGGGTTTCTCTACATTACCATCAACTAAAGAGAGATGTGTTTTTTGTTTGTTTGTTTGTTTAATAGCATTTATTTTTAGAGCAATACTTGGGAGGCAGGTACAGAGAGTTCTCAAATACTGCTTCTTACCCTAACACTGGCCCTACCAAGTAGCATATTAGCTACGACCTTTGAATTTCTGTCCATACTTCATTATCACCTAATATCCACAGCTCACGCTGGGATTCACTCTTGTATATTCTGTGGGTCTGGACTAATGTATGGCATGTCTCCACTGTAATGTGTCTACCACACACCACACAGGGTAGCATCCCTGCCTAAACTCTCTGTGTTCCACCTGAGCACCTTCCCTCTTCTGAACTCAGACAACTACTCATCTAAGCTGGACTGCCTTTTTCAGGATGCTCTGGAGTTGGAATTTTCTCAAATAGCCTTCAGATTGACTTCTTTTTTCATTATTTTTATTTTAAAGAGAATAAAACAAAACAAAACAGAACAAAGCAGATCAGAACAAAACAGGTTGCTTGCATTGTTTTGTTGTCAGGAAATCAGTGGCAACAGTGTTTCTTGTTTTCTTTGAAATAGTTGTCCATATCTTCACACACAATGATTTCAAACAAAACAAAATAGTATAAAACTCATCAAAACAAAAGATTGAAAGCACTATAGGCCTTCAAGACCAAAGGTAGGAAAGTCAACAATGACTACCGTGACGTTTCTTGTTCTTTTCAAAATAGCTGCCCATACTTTCACACATACTGAAATCAAATAATAAAAAACAGACTAAAACCAATCAAAACAAAGACTAAACGCATTATTGGACTTCAAAACAAAATGATAGGAAATCAGCAATGGCTATCATAGTGTCTTGCTTTCTAAGTAGCTGTTGACACCATCACATGTAATAAAATCAATTCTTGTAAACTCTTTGGGAGAAGATCTAGTATGTATAAGCCTACACATGTACATTTATCCTTTCTGTATTAGAGGGGAAAAAAAAACAAAACAAAATACAAGGAAAGCAAGAAACAAAAGAGACAAATAAATAACAATAATGAAAGGCCCAAAGCAATATAGGCTTTCAAAACAAGGTGGTAAGAACATAACTAAGGTTGTTATTTTGTATAGTTATCTTCAAAAGAGTAACTCAGATTACCAGATATAAACATGCAAAATTGATCTAATCCTATGAATGTTAGCTGTTTTGTTCCATGAATAGAATTAATAGTACAATCAATCGTAGCTATCTTAAGTGTATATATACAAATTTTTATCTTTTTTCTTTTCTCTTCCTTCTTTTCTCCTTTTCCCTGAGTTATTTTTCCCCTTTGAGCAGTTTCTTACCCTTTTACAGTATTTATTGAAGATTTTGTATCTTATTTACTCTTTCAGTTTCTTACATGAGGGAGACAATATGGCATTTACACTTGTGAGTTTGATTTATTTCACTTATGAGTATGGGCTCAAGTTGCATCCATTTACCTGTAAAAGTCTCAATGTGATCTTTCTTTATAGCTGAGTAGTACTCCACTGTATAGAAAAAACACATCTTTTTTTATCCATCTCTCAGTTGATGGACATTTGGGTTGTTTCCAAGATCTGGCTATTACAAATTGTGTTGCTATAAACATGGGTGCACATATGTCACTGTGGTATGATGTTTTCAGTTCTTCTGGGAATATGCCCAGAAGTGGAATAGTTGAGTAAAATGGGACTTCCAATCCCAGCTTTTTGCGGAACCTCCAGACTGATTTCCACAGTGGTTGCACCAGTCTACACTCCCACCAACAGTGCAGAAGAGTTCCTTTTCCCCCACAGTCTCTCTAGCATTTCTTGATCCTGGCCATTCTTTCTGGGATGAGATAGATTCTCAGTGTTGTTTTAATTTGCATTTCTCTAATGACCAATGATGTTGAACATTTTTTCGTGTATTTATTTGCCATTTGTATTTCTTCATCTGAGAATTGTGTATTCATCTCAGAGGCCCATTTTTGGACTGGGCCTTGGAATTTTGGGGGTCTGATTTTTTAAAATTCTTTATATGTTCTAGATAGAAGTCCTTTGAGGGACAATTGACTAAGATTTTTTTCTGGTTCGTGGGTTTTCTTTGCACTCTGTTGGATATTTCTTTTGACGTGCAAAAACTTTTTAATAAGGTGAGATTCCAGTTGTTGATTCTAGGAAGTATTTTCTGTGCAGTTTGATTTTTGTTCATGAATTCTCTAAGTACCCCTATGTCTTCAAGATTTCTACCTACTTTGTCTTCCAGCAGATTTAGTGTTTCTGTTTTAGTATTTAGATCTTTGACCTATTTTTATTTTAGTGATAGACATGGGTCTACTTTTAGTTTTTGGAATGTGAGAAGCCAGTTTTTCCAGCACCAATTATTAAAGAGGCTATTTTTCTTCCAGTGAATGTGTTTGGCCCTTTTGTCAAAGATAAGGTGGCTGAGTATGTTTGTAGCTATACTTGTATCTTCTAAACTATTCCACTGATCTTAGGTCTGATTTTATTCCAGTACCATGCTGATTTTATCACAGTAGCTTTGTAGTATAACTTCAAATCAGGAATTGTGATGTCTCCTGCCTTGTCTTTGTTGCCTACCTTGCCTTTGCTATTAAAGGTCTCTTCTGGTTCCAAGTAAATTTTAGGAATACTCCTCTAGATCTGCGAGGTATGTTAATGGTATTTTGATTGGAATTGCACCTGTGTAACAATTTTGGGAGAATGGTCATTTTCAAAATGCTTATTCTTCCTATTCATGAATAAGGAATGTCTTTCCATTTTCAGAGAACCTCTTCTATTTCTTTTTTCAGAGTATTATAATTTTCATTGAATAGATCTTTTGCTTCCTTAGTTAGATTGATTCCTAAGTATTTCATTTTTTTGGATGCTATTGTAAGGGTGTAGTTACATTTTCAGTTTCATTAATTGAAATTGGGTTATTCAGCAATTTTACGTCTTCTTGATCCAACTTTGGTAATTCATATGTTTCTAAGAATCTGTCCATTTCTTCTGTGTTATTGAACCTATGAGAGTAAAGGTTTTTGAAGTAGATATGGATGATCTTTTGTATTTCCACAGGGTCTTTAGTGATTTCACCCTTTTTGTTCCTTATTGCATGAATTTGAGTTTTTTCTTTCCCTTTTAAAAATAAGGTTGGGGGAGAGTGCAAGATGGCCGACTGAGTGGCGGCACTGTAAGAGAGCTTCTCTGAGGAAAAAAAATAAAAAACAACTCAGATGCTGGAATTTGGCAAAATAGAGAAAGCCAAACAAAAGGAGAGGAATTCTCATGACCCAGGAAGAAACTGAGGAAAATGAAAAAGAAAAAAAGAAAGAAAGAAGAAAAAGAAGCACGGACAGAGGGCTGGAACTGGGCAAGCCCCAATCGCTGTACTGGCAAGTCTTAAATTCAGGTGACTCACGATCGAGCTGAGATCGCGGCCCTGCCGAGATTGGGGGGTTGGTGAGCTCCAGACCCTCGGCTGGGGGAGGCCCTGAGATGGGGAGAGGAAACAGCTAGTCGAGCTGCGCGAACTTTGGTGAGTGACGGGAGCTGGAATCCCCAAACCGGGAGGACTGGCGGGGTGACATTTTGGAGTTGGGCAGGGCCGGCTTGAATCGGGGCCCTAGGAAGCGTCTGCTGATGACTCCTAGTCCAAAGCAGATTGGTGGGATCTGCTTGGGCTGGGCCACGCCCCTGGTTGAAACCCAATAGCCAGGGACGAGGCTTTCCTGGGCCAGTGGCGAGGCTTTCCTGGGCCAGTGGCATCCCCAGGGAACACACAAACCTGTTGAAGCATAAACGAGTTGACTGGCATAGGGGGAGGAGCCAGCTCTCAGCCTGCAACTCACAGATCCACTGCAGACTGAGGGGCGGTACTTCCCTAGCAAGTGCGCTGCGGAAAAACTGTAAGCAAAATGAAAGGCCCAAGACCTCCGCCACCCACCCGTCTGGAGGGGGCCGAAAACATGACAAGACAGAGAAAGAGCAAAAGGTCCCCAACCGCGGAAACAGGGAAAGTGAGTTCAACAGAGGTAAATGCAGAGGAGATTGAGAGCAGCAAACCTGTAATGTCAGAGACAGCCTCATCGGAAATAAAGAAATACATCCGTGACCTCATCATCGAATTTAAATCGGAAATTCTAACTCAGGTGAAGCAAGATATAAGAAGACTAATAAAAGAAGTCCTGGGTAATCCTCAAGTAGACACAAATGAAAGAATAGAGGAACCCAGAGAAAGGAGAGAAGCCTTTGATGAAGAATATAAAAAAACCTAGAATATATGAAACAGATCCAAAGAGAATATCAGGAAATTAAAAACTCCATTGAAACCTGGCAAAACCTTTTAACAGAAACTAAAGACAAACTTTCAAAACTTGGAGATAGATTTGCAAAGTATGATCGTGAAAGGAAGGATCTCTTAAAAATAACAAGGAACCAGGAAGCAACAATACAAAGGCTAGAAGATGACCAGAGGATTTATAACCTAAGAATAAAATATGTGAATGAAGATGCAGCAACAAATACAAATGAAATAAAAAGTCTATTCACAGAAATAATTAAGGAAAACCTCCCAAACATAAGTAACGGAAGTGAAGTTCAGATAAATAAGGCATATAGAACTCCAGCCAGCTACAACCCAAACAGATCTACACCCAGACATATGATAATCAGGATCCCAGAAATCCATCACAAGAACAGAATATTAAAAGCAGTCAGAGAAAAGAAACAGATTACCTATAAAGGAAAACTCATCAAAATCACAGCGGACTTCTCAATGCAAACCATCAAATCATGAAGAGCTTGGAGTGAAATATTCCAAGCCCTGAAAGAAAATAACCTCCAACCCAGACTGATGTACCCTGCAAAACTGTCTCTCAAAATTAATGGAGAGTCAAGATATTTCCATGACAAAGAGGAACTGGGGGAGTTTGTGACCACCAATCCAACCCTGCAAAGAATACTGAAGGATGTTCTAGAGAGAGAGAGAAGAAAACCACCAGGGTTCCAGGAATAATGGCAGAAAGGCCTTAAAGAAAGGGGCAGACAGTGGAATCAAGGAGAAAAGTAAACAAATAACAACAGAAAAATAGCATGGCAGAGATAAAACAGAGAAGATTGGTTATATCACTGTTTTATCTTGACTGATTTTATTTGAATCTGGTATGCTTGAGAGTGTCGAGTCTGAGAGTAGGGGCAACTGCTCTGAAGATGACAGGATTCAATGGGAAACCCATTCTGGTTTGATTGTTAACTGCCTTTGAAGTCCTATAATGTCTCCAACATTTAGATTTTATTAATAATGTAAAGCAATGCTAAGTTTATATTTGACGATATAGACAATTTTATTGAAAATAACTAGACATCTTAGTGACTACCATAGATCACCTAATGTTGTGTTTTTGTATGTTCTTTTCATTTCGTGTTTCTCTAGGAATTTGTATTGCTGACTTGTTTTGATTTATTTCTCCCTCTAATACAGAAAGGCTAGGTATATGTGTAGAGACTTATATATGTGTAGAACTTCTAAGTAGTTTACGAGAATGGATTATAGTTATTGTAAAGGAAAGAAAAGAGAATATTCTAAAGGATATAACTGCATGTATGTTTGAGTGTGTGGAATTAATAACCATGTTGCTAAAGTTTTAGTTGGATGGGTGAGCAAAACTGACTGCAGTCTCACTGTTTGGATGTCCACTTTGTGGACTTTAGTTTTGTAACTTGAACAACTGCATCTAAGAGGAAAGTATATAATTATCAACTAGTGATT
>PVLA01016439.1:0-20703 GCA_004027455.1 Hydrochoerus hydrochaeris
CCTCCTCCCTTTCCTCCTCCTCCTCCCCCATGTGGTGGGGTGGTGCCTGGCAGGCCAGGCAGGTCCTCCCCCATATGGACACAACCCTCCTGGGATGTGGGAGCACCCTCCCAGTGTCTGTGGCCTCCCCCAGAAATGCCCCAGGCTGTGGATGCAGAGGGGAGCGGGCTGGCTGCAGCGCATCTCCAGGGTGGCAAGTGTGGCGGGCGCTCACCGCGGCTCAGACCTGTGTGCGGTGCAGCCTGTGATTTCCCTGCGGCACTGTGCACATCAAGACAAACCAGCACCGTTCAGAGGACACTGCGATTCCGGGGGGACGGTGGTCCCCTTGCAGCCTCACAGCCCATGCTCAGTGGCTGCTGCTGTATCTAGGCTGCCTCCAGGTGGAGGCTGGACCCTGCGCAGTGGCGCCCAGGGTCACTAACAGGCCGGCTCTCACCCGTGACAGGTGCGGCCTCTGCCCTCAGCCAGCAGCCTCGGTGCCAGGCCTGGGTGGTGGAGGCGAGGGTGTTTATACCAGGTGGGAGTGGGTGCTGGGGCACGACCTTCTGCAGCATCTGGGTGGGAGGAGCTGAGACAGGGGTCTCAGTGAGTAACCCAGGCTGGCCTGGAACTCATGGCAACCCTTTTGCCTCAGCCTCGTGAGCGCCGGGGTCAGAGGCACGTCATAGCCTGCATCTAGACGTCTTCCACAGCTTCCCGGGTGGCTGCACCTAGGCTGTGAGAGTCTGCGTGAAGAGGGTGTGATAACTGGGCTGGTGCGCTGACTGGCTTAGCTCTGTGCTGGGTGTAGGTAATGGGAGCCCACCCAAGGTGCGGGTGGCACCAGCCAGGACCGTCCACAATCAGGATGGGATACAGAGGGAGAGAGGGAAGGCGGGACCACCGCTGGTCACTGCTTGCCGCTTCCTGCCTGCCCTGCCGGGGACTGTCCCTCCTCTGTGAGGCCCCTCTGCCATGCTGCCCTGCTTTGGGGCCAGCTGAGCATGGACTGAAACCTCTACAAGCTGTGAGCAAATAAACCTTTCCTGCTTTAATTCAAGGGTGTCAGGTATTTTTGTCTCAGCAAGAAGAAAAATAACTAAGACAAGGCTTGTATCACCATAGCTGCTTCGAGCATCTTCTACAGGTCCTAGAAGACACTCGGGGTTTCTTCCCTCAAAGTACACCGTGTCCACTTTCACCCAACACAGCGATTTTGAAGGGAAGTTCCGTTTCAGCATTTAGCCCAAACAAATGTCCCGCAGTTGGGAATGCATGAAATACACAAGCCTCATCTCACCCAGAAGTTTCAGAGCAGACGCGTGCATCATGCTGGAGGTGAACGTCGTGTCCTGGAGATGTTTCTGGCCTTCGGGGACAGCCTGCGCACCCTCTTGGGCCGGGGGAGGGTTCAGATGCTTGCGCTTCTGTGTGTCCTTCTGCACCTTGAACTTTCACCTGCTTTCCTGCCCAGCGCTGTTTGAATCTCCAGGAAACCATTTCCCCGCCTGGGCCCAGCCTCCCAGGCCGCCGTGGCCTCCATGGTGGCCGCTGGGCCCACATGGGAGCACCGCGCATTCCCCGTTCCCGGGATGACAATCGCCCGCAGTTTTTATGAGCACAGCTATTTATTTTCCAATCGAGCATTGAGTGGGGGCTTCTGCCGTAAACTGGTAGCTCAGGCAACTCCGAAGTGTCTGAGTGTGCGTTTTTGTGTGGGAGATTTAGGAGGGCAGGCTCCTGGCTGTTTTATTGGCTTCTTTTACATATGTATGGCTGGGGCCCCGCGGCTGGGCGACCTCCCCAGGTCAGAAACCACCAGGGGGACCTGGAGGCTCAAGCCACTGCCCTGAGACCCCATCTAGGGACCTAAGACCCCTGAGACAGACCAGTGCCTTGCCAGGAACTGGGCTGGAAGGGCTGCTGGCTGCTGTCACAGATCCTCAGAAGGAACAAATGCAACAGTACCGTTAGAGTGCTGAGCTCAGTACCTGCACCGAGCCTAGGTGAGTTGTCGTTCTCCTTCCCTCCCAAGCTCCACTGGCCCTGGTCCTCTCGCCCAAGGCTGTGCTAACAAACCTCGCACCTGGCCCGTGACCCCAGCACGTGGACACCTCTCCACATCCCTTCCCTCACCCCCAGTCCCACAGCCCGGCAGCTCCGAACACACCCACCGGCCACTGGGCTGAGCGGTTTCTAGCATGGCCTCCAGCTTCCTGCGGCCCCTGCGCAGGGCAAATGGGCCAGCAGTGTGTAAATGTCATGGCCACTCCTCCTCCCAAGGGGCCAGCACAGATGTTTTCAGCCCGGCCGCCAAGAAAGGGTGCATTGTGTGCAGGCTACAACAAAGGCCGCCAGCCCGTCCCCTCTTTACGCACTGATTTATTAGGCCAGGGATGAATGAAAGCGTAATTAATATTACTGAAGCATTAGAGTCTATTTAATTTAAATGCCACTGAATATTTCACTTTCAGCCAGGAGTGACAATGTGCTCGGGCCGGCTGGTGAAAGCGGGGCCATCTGTCACGGGCAGGGAGAGGGCCCGGCCGGGCGGCTCCGTGGACATTCCAGAAGTCTGGCCATCACTCAACTCAAGGACAGTGCACTGCCTTCCTGCACACACGAGTCCCTGCCCTGGGCATCTGCCAGAGGACAGGCAGGGCCAGGATGCAGGAAACCAAGAGAACAGAGCGGCCCCAGAGAGAGAGAGAGAGAGAGAGAGAGAGAGCAAATGCTTGAGAGCCCGGAAGTCACAGGAGGGAGGGAAGAAGGGTCAGTGTCTTGAGGCACAGGCTGGCCCACCAGAGCTGCGTGGGCCGATCAGGTAGCCCCCAGCCACGGCCTGGCATGGTGGTGCCTGCCTGTCATTCCAACACTCAGGAGGCTGAGGCGGGAGGATCACCACAAGCCTGAACCACATCAGGAGACACATCCAAGCTCCAGTGTCCCAGCGCAAGGCAGCACGGGCAGTGCTGCTGGCCCATCTCAGAGTCCGCACATGCAGAAAGGCATCGAGCGAGCTGTGTCCTGCAGGGGCTGGGTGGGGCCATGGATCTCAGGGTTCCTGGGCCAGCCAGTGGTGGGACCTCAGTTCTGGGTGCTCAGGGTCCGGGAGCAGCGGGAAAGGCCGTCCTTGGTCAGATGGGTGATAGGTTGCCCGGAAGACTCTGCTCCTAACTGGACCACGCATCCCCCGCTGTTCTCTCACACTGATTCTGCACCAGGGACTGTGTGACCCACACCCTGCTGGCCGGTCAGCTAATGAGCAGCCAAGGTAGACCAGAGGGCCTGACTGAGCCATCGCACCTGTCTTGGAGAGCGGGGAGCAGGGAGTGGGGAGCAGGGAGCGGGGAGTGGGGTACAGGCTGCAGTCAGAACCACACCATCTCCACATCTGGCCCCACGCCAGCTCCAGGTGCCACACATATGTCCATGGCAAGGCCACAGCTGTCCCCACCGGAGGGACGTGGGGTGGGACGCAGGGGAGGGCATGAGCCTGCCAGCCTAGCTGTGTCGGGGTCACCTCTGTGTCTTGGCGTGGGCCCCACGGTCACCTCCTCTGTGCCTTAGGAAGCACCTAATACTGAAGTTCTCAGATCAGTCAAGGGGCCTTTTGTGACTCAGTTTCCCTCCTAGAAGTGGGCAGAGGTGATGGCACTTCCCCCATTCACCACACAGCCAGACTCAAATGAGCTGGGCACTTTGCACAGATGAAAGTGCAATTCTGCAGTGGCTGCGGGGTGCACACTGTCACCCCAGCACTCAGGAGGCAGAGGGAGTAGGACCACTGCACACGCAAGGCCAGCCTGGGCCACACAGCCTGGGCCACACAGCCTGGGCCACACAGCCTGGGCCCTGTCTCAAAAAGAAAATGTGGGACTCTGCCTTCACGGGCTGGGGTGGGGCTCACATTCAAAGCCCAGAACGGGAAACAAGACAAAGAGACCCTCTTGGAGCTGGACACCTTCAGTCCGAACCTCAGCTCTGTCACAGCCTGACCCGAGCCTCAGTTTTCCCACCCAGAAAATGGGACCGTGAGTTTCCAAGACAGCAGAGCGGGCTCTGCAGAGAGCAGGTGGGCCGGGAGGAGCTCACTGGACAGGAAATGGGGTGGAGAACTCCTCAGCCCTCGCCCCATCTGCCCTTGTGCCTCCTCTCATGGTCCCTGAAGCCCCAAACCACTGGGCAGCTTCCCCACACTGCGCTCCCTGCCCCGTCCTCCAGGAAGTCCTCTCCTCTCCTGCCGTGGCCTGCAGACAGGCCCCCTGGGGCTGTGTCATCCCCAGATGAGGAGTGACCAAAAACGGTGAATGTTCAGACCCTTCAAGGAGGTTATCACAGCAGAAAGGGGTCGCTCTCGGAACCTCCTTTGCGCACGCCCGCCCCGCCCCGCCCCGCCGTCCTCCCCCTTCCCGGAGGGCGCTGCGTCCTCTCCCCGAGGACTTTAGCTTCGCCATCCCCGTTAGACGCTGACATTGTGTGGTCAGCTGGATCTTGGGGAGGAGCTGGAAGTCACACGGTGCCCGAGGTGGGGACTAAGGCAGAGGAAGGCACAGCATCTTGTTTTAATGAGCCGCCTTCCCTCTGGGTGGCCCTGGGCAGCGGCCTCGCTGCACTTTTGATCACACTGGCAGAGACACTCGGGAAAGAGGGCGCCAGACACCAGGGCGATGGCGCAAGCGTGCTGAGGCTCGGGGAGGATCGGGCGGGGACCGCACAGCAGTCTTTTCTGCACTACTTGTGTCTTTCATGTGCACATCCACTCACTTCCGGTCACTCCTCACACACCATCCCTGTGTCCGGCCTCCGGGAGCACTGTGTCCCCGCATGGGGGCTGGTGCTGACACCCTGCACTCCGGCGATCAAACCCTGGTGCAGGAGCCAGACTTGCAGGCGATTTGCTGAATGGGTGCTGGGTGCTGAGCGGGCGCCCCCGGCCCTGTCCCAGCTGCTTCCCCGCGAGGGCGGGGACGCTGCTCTCAGAATGCGCGGCCCCAGCTCCGTGCTCTCCTGGAGGGATGGACGGGCGGCGAATCCACTCCCACCTTCGTCGCAACGACTTTGTCTGAGGTCTTGGCAGGCGGCAGTCTTCCTGGGGACAGAGCTCGGTCCCCGACCCACATGTCACACAGCTGGCGAGTCCTTTCTTTCCTTGCATAGAAGTCCTGTGATTGTTCTGTGTCCTGCAAAACACACAGTGCAGAAAACTAGGGAGGGACAAAGAAGCAGAAGAGGGAAGGGACTGGCCTGTGAACGGCCCACGGGCCCTGCGGTCATGTCCCTCCTGTGTTGACCCGGGGGATGCCTGTGGGAGGCTCTGCACGCACAGAGCTGTGTTCCAGGGAGCTGTGCCCGCATGTGCTGCAACCCAGCACCATCACAAGAGGGTTTTCTCCACGCTAGGGACGAAACCAGGGCCACAGTGCCAGCGTGGTGCTCCACCGCACGGTGATAGCCCCGCCCTTTAGTTTACATTTTGACACCAGGTCTCTAAGTTGCCCAGTCTGCCCTGGAATTTGCCATCCTCCTGCCTCAGCCTCTGAGTAGCTGGGATGACAGGTGACGTATGAGGGTCCTGAGCTCTGCTTCACGGTACCTGGAGTGGGCAGGAGCTGCCCCAAGCTGCCCTAACCCATGCAGAGCCATCCGTACCTGTTACCTGCAACCTGAGCCACCCACAACCCAAAGAGCCTGCGGGTGACCCTGAGCTGCATCAGCCCAGGCCGCCTCCCGCCAGTTCTGCCTGTGGCTACGGCTGTGGACTTAGCCAGCCCCAGGTCCTCCAGGGTCAACAGGAGGATAACAGCTGCCCAGATAAACAGGGCGTGGTCACACAGACGTGGAGATGCCTGCCAGTGACAGGAGGCAGCCCTGCCACGGCCTCTTCCGCCTTCGCGGGGGACAGAAAGAGGCTTTGTCACCAGCCTGGGTTTCCAGATCTCAGAGGACGCTGGGCCTCCTGGGCTGGTCCGGGAGTGGCCCCAAGCCAGAGCACAGGGTGACAGTGTGGGAAGGTGGCTCCTGGAGGGGTGATGGGCGGCCCAGAGCTGCCCTTCGATGGCAGGAGGGCACAGGTGACGGTGAGATCTCTGGTGTCGGCAGCCTCCTCCTCTTCCTCCTCCTCCCCCTTTGCACTGAGGGCAGTGCTGCCCGCTCTGCCACTGGCTCCACACTCGCAACGGACACCAGGAGGCGCCTGTGCATTGCGGCCAGGCTCTGAGACCTTGGCTCCAGGGACAGGGACGCAGAGGGTCCTGCCAGTGGGGCAGGGCGGGCAGTGCGTGGCAGGGCGGGGCCGGGGGGCTGGTCAGGTGGCCAGGAGGAGTGAGAGGAGAGACAGAGTCTGCTGTCTTCTCTTTTTCTAATTTTTTACCATCTTTCTAAAAGTTTTTATTTTGAGTAGTTTGCAGTGCAAGACGCCCATACTGCCCTCAGGTCCGCAGGGACGGGCGGTCTCTCAGGTCCTCCGGCTTGGCGCCTCCCTCCCAACCTCCTCCGCCTCTTGCTCCCTGCTGTCTGCACGAATCTGTCTCCCTACCTCCCCTTAGCTGGCTTCTGTTTTGCTCTTTGCTGTGTTTACCCTTTGGAGACACCCCATGTGGTGACGAAGCTCCTTTCACCAACACCCTGGTCCCCAGGTGCAGCCATCCCCACCCGGGGCTCCCGTCTATCCTTCTTGACGGCCAAGCAGCGCTGCACTGTGGGTAAATGCAGTTCTCCATCGCTCGCCTGCTGATGGGCGCCAGGCTGCTTCCAGGATTTGCTGCCACGGGTGCTTGGCTTCGCCGTCGCAGGAGGTCCCTGCCCAGGACCTGTCTCTGGCATCCTTGGGGAGGACAGCTCAGCAAGACCCAGCCTGCTTCGCTGGGATCCAGCGCTGCCTCTGAGAGCCCTTCGCCCCCCTGCTGCCCTGTGCTCGGAATTCCCATCTGCAGGCGGCCGGGAGAGGCTGTGACTGGGGACACCAGCAGGAGCTGGGCAGCAGGCATCCACTACAGGAACCCGGGTATCCAGACGTGGCCCACTAGTGACAGCCGCCAGGGCTGGAGGGAGGTGGGGAGCAGGGAGGCTCCGTGTCAAGCCACCGGGCACTTTGCAGAGCTGGCGAGGGTGAGCCCATGCCAAGAGTCAGCCACCATTGGTTTTGTATGATTTTATTCAACTTTTACACCATTTGAAATCAGTAACAGAATTTTTAAAGTAATCTTTGGTTTTAAGTAACATAAGCATGAACTCAACCTGTTTCAGGTGAACGAGAAGTAACTTATCTTTTAAAAAAAACTCCAAACCTCACAGAGCCCCCAGTAACCCTGGCTCCAGCCATCACACACAGGAAGGGCTGCTCCCGGCTGTCCGTGTCCTTCAGCCAATCGAGGAAACCGCGTCTGTCTCGCCGCTGCTTCAACCGGAGTGACCCCACGCTGCTCCTCGCCCTGCTGTGGCCAGGGAGGGTCTGACTTGGGCCAGGGTATTTGTCCTCCTGGGGCCAGAGCAGGGTCTGCCCCTGGGAACCTCAGTTCCCACTGGAGGCAGGAGGGAGAGCCGGGGGACAGCAGGGAAGGGGCCGCAAGCAACATGGCAGGGAGTCCAGGGCTGTCCCAGGCACACCCTGTGCTGTCCCCGTCAGCTCTCTGGGAGTCAGTGGCCACGAGGGCCTTGATCCTGGCTTGGTGGGACATGGCACATGTGGGCAGCCATGCCTTCGCCACGCTCACCCTGCTGCGTCCCCGGGAGCCTGCTTCCAGGGATGGAGTCGGAAATGACCCAGGCCTGGGTCCAGGTCACATGAGGCCACGCAGCTCTGTCTGTTCCCTGGCAAGGTCCTCACACAGGAAGTGCGACCACCTGTGCGCCTGCCGTCAGCTGTCCACAGTCTGCATCCTGCCCCCGGCCAAGCGCACAGAGGGCAGCGCTCCTCTCCCTCCCACCCTGTCCCACTGTCGCCCGCTCCCACAGGCAGAAGCTGGAGCCCTCCATCCCCCAGTGCTGCACCCGTTCTCCCGGGGACAGCAGCCCTGCACAGCCCAGAGAAGGGGAGGCCAGGGGTGCAGGGCCAGGCGTGGAGAGCCACAGAAATGACCCCACTCTGGCTAGGGAGTCACCCCATGGCTCCCACGGGATTCGGGGAGCAGGGTGAGGTTCTGCAGCCAAAGTCCCAGCGGTGCCCAGGGAAATGGCTGAGTGGAAGGGGGACATCGAGGCGACTCAGGGCCAGTGACCCTGGCTGGTGTCCCAGATGGGCGTGGGCCAGGGGAGGGGACAGCAAAGGAGAGCAGCAGACACTGCCCGACACATGGAGCCTGCGGTGCAGTCAGGGACCTGGCTATGACGACTCCTACCGTACTGTCCCCCTTCCGGCGACTTGGAGACACAGGCATGGGGACACAGGGCTGTGTAGAGTCCCCCCCACACCGGTGCTGGGCTCTGTGGCTCTGGAAGGCGCCTGCAGGGCTGCCATGCACCCCCCTCTCAGCTGAGCACCAGGAGAAGAGGGTGTGACCCTGTCCCCTCCCCGTCCACCACCATGCTGCCTCAGTTTCCCCACACCCCCGCAGCTCCTCCCCTTAATACTTCTGCTCCAGGGGACTGGGCCGCCCAAGCCCCACGGAGGGCACCTCAGGCCCAGCGTCACAGAGAAGCCCATGCTACCAGCAGGACACCTTTCGTGGCCTGGCCTATGTCAGGTCCACCTGAGCTGAGAGCTTCTCATTGGTTAGTTGTGTCCTTAAAACTCAGGAGCCAACCCCGCCTTCTCCCCTCACCCAGAGGCAGCCTGCCAGGATGATCCTCAGAGCCTTCTTCCTGGCGCCCTACTCACCCCTCTTGCACCCCTCTGCACCCTCCTGCCTCTTCCTCTGTCCTCCCCGACTCCACCAATTCCTCAGCACAGCCTCCCGCCCCGAGGCCCCACACTGCCCCCAGGGGGCTGCACAGCAGCTTTCTCCAAGTGCTCCGGGGAACAGAAAGCATCGCCCTCATTTACCCATCACATGGCTTCCACATCGTGATCGGCTGAGGTTTCCACACAGCCCTGGAGACCCCTGACTCACAGCGTGAGACATCCTCGGAAACCCACCAGCTGGGCCTGGGGGCAGCGCCTCAACACAGCGCTCTCTGGAGGCTGAGGCAGGAGGATCCCAAATTGGAGCCCATTTAGCAACCTGGTAAGACCTTATCTCAAAATTTAAAAAACAAAATAAGAAGGGCTGGGGATGTAACTCCATGAGAAGGTCCGGGCTTCCATCCCTGCCAAAAAATTTCAAACCAGGAGTGGTGACGCATGCCTGTATCCCAGCACTCAGGAGGCTGATGCAGGAAGATCACTGTGTTCGAGACCAGCCTGGGCACACAGTGAGTTCAAGGCCCAAACTGCATAGCGAGACCCTGTCTCAAAACTCTAGTAATAATAATAAGTTTTAAAAAAAGAAAAAAGAAAGTGTGCTTCAGGAATTCTCCAGGGCCCCGCAGCACCCTGCTCGCTTCCCTGGTGACCCATGTGACCGCCCCCACCGGGACAGACAGCCGGGGAGCCAAGCTCGGCCTCCCATGTGGCTCTGTGGATCAGGCCTCTCTCCCATCAAGGAGGTTGCCAAGGGAGGCTGGTGCCGTCCCAGCCACAGCAGAACCTTCTCCCAGGCCCCTCATGGAAAGGGCCCCTTCTGGACACCTCTGAACCCCAGCACTAACAACACCACTGCTTGTCGACTGGCTTTGGGGCTGGCTCTGTCCCTGGAGGGTGCAGGACCAGGGTCTGAGGCCACAGCCCTGAGCACAGGGTTGGGCTTGGATTACAAACTTGGACAAAAGCCGGGCATGGTGGCTCATGTCTGCAATTCCAGCATTCCTGAGGCTGAGGCAGAAGGGTCACTTGAGGTCAAGATAGCCCACTACATAGGGAGACTCTGTCTCAAAAATCTCCAGTGAAACAAAACAAAACAAAACCCCACAAAAAATAAGCAGTACAGTCTGGCAATCAAGCCGGGGGTCTGCACCATGGCCTGGTTCCAGGCTGGCCTCAAACTCACAACAACCTTCCTGTCTCAGCCTCCTGTGTGCCAGAACCACACGCTTGCACCGCCAAGCCTGACCACTTTGGCACCTGCGTCTTTGGTCTGATGATTCATTTTCCCTCAAACTCTGCTCCCCTGTGTGATGACTGTTAGGATATTAATGCCCACCACAGTCATTTCATGTGGCTGCTATCAGAATACGACAGACCTGGTGTTTTACAGCGATAGGCACTTGCTCTGCCATGGTATGGGGGCTGGAATCCAAAATCAACTTCCCTGGGCTGAAGCCAAGGTGCAGTGCAGCCTCCGCCCCTCTGCAGGCTGGGAGAGGTCAGGCCTGCGTCCTCCTGGCCCTGGCGACGGCCTCGGCTTTGGAGTCTCTGCCAGACATCGCCTCAGCTCTGTCCTGAGCCACGTGGCTCCTTCCTCCGGTCACGGTGCCGTGACCGTGTCCACAGCAACTCAGGACTCAATGCCCTGCGAGGACCCCCTCACCCACGGGGCCGGATGCAGGATCAGGGAGGCCACTCCAGTCACCCCACGGCCGCAGGCTCTGTGCTTCGGCTCTGGGGCCCCACGCTGGAAAGCAGCTCCGTCACAGACGCACTTTCACACCAGCTGTAAAATAGACACTCACCAAATAGCAAAGGAGAGGACAGCTGCACTCCACGGGCTTCCGAGGTTTCCACGTTGGCTCTGATGTCTTCCCAACACCTGGAAGGAGCCGGTGGCTGGGCTCCTGGTGCTGTGCTGCCCCACAGCCCTGGGCACCGGAGCCAAGACCCCCAGAGCGCGTCCCCTCCCCCTCGCTGTCCAGATGTAGAAATGAGAACCACACACGAGGTCCTGGGGCCTATGACTCGGAGAAGAGCGAGGATGACAATGGGGACAGTGACCCTGCAAGGGCCAAGGTCACCTGAAGCAGAGAGGGTGGTGCTCGCCCATAATGCCAGCACTCTGGGAGGCTGAGGCAGGAGGAACACAAATTCAAGACTGGGTAAAATAAGGGCTGGGAGTGTAATTCAGTGTGAAATCCCTGGGTTTAATCCTTAGAACTGCAAAAAAAAAACCCACAAAATTTTTAAAAATCAGTTGAAAATCTAAGCCTAGGAAAGTCTGAGAGAAGAAAAGTGGGGCTGTGGGTGTGGGGGTGACGCGGTGGAACACCAGGGTGAGCTCTCTTCCGGGGGTGGTGGGACCGCAGGTGCTGCTAGCAATGGAGAGTGCGCATGCGCGGTGCCCGCCCCGGCCCGCGTGGCCCCACAGCTCCCACCTGGGCGGGCTCCGGGCAGCTGGGCCTGCCCACCCGGGCTCCTGCAGAGGGTGAAGGCCAGGCGCATGCAGGTGGAGAAGAGGCTGCAGGCTGCGCCGACCACACTGTGGTCAAACACTTCGGCAACACAGTGACACTGGAGCCAGTCTGCCACCCGCCTGCCTCCTTTCCCTGCTGCACTCCTCTTCCAAGACGGTGTTATTTTCCCAGCCAGCTGCAGTTCCTGTTTTGCAACTTTCACAGGCTCTGCCTGAGGGTTGTGGTGGCTCAGGTGACAAGGCATTGACCCAGCACTGCTCAGAGAGAACAGGTCGGTCCACCAACATGGCTGGGCCACGAACGCCTTATAAACCAAGCAGAGCACCCCAACCCTGGTGCAGGAGCAGCTCGCAGGACAGAGCTCCCTCCGTCCTGGGGAACCAGGTGCAGAGCCCCGTCCACGTTGCAGGATAGCTACACTGTCCACACCCCACACTGTCCACACGGGCCGGGGCCCAGCCCGCCCTGAGGTCCCGGAGCTGGGTGCAGTGTTCAGGGTGAAGTCCAGGCACACAATGTTCACTTTTCCTCCACCCAAAAACCCCGACTTCACAAGCTCCTTTCACAACCCCTTGGGTCTCATGTGGCCCAAAGAAAGGCCCGACCCAGCCCAGCGACAGGAAAAGGGACAGGCTCTGCCCGGGCACATGGTGACACTGCTGTCATAGTGAAGAAATGAAATCTACCCGCTGTGCAAGGTATCAGGAGACTAGAGCTAGGATGAGACCCAGGGAAGAGGAAAAACGAGCCCGTTAGCGCGGCGAGGGACAGCTCAGCGGACCCGGAGAGACGCAGGGGACCGCCGAACACTAGCTTTGTAGATTTAAAATTGTCCCAGCACAAAAGCTTATTTCACTTAGTACTTTTGGGCTTTTCACGTGCTCTCGGGGAGAGGGCAGAGGTCCCTGCGACAGTCAGGTTCACGGGAGCAAAAGTCGCTACAGGTGAAGCTTTGAAGCTGCGTCTCTGCTCCACCCCGGACGCAGACGGCGACGGCGCTGCCTCTGAGCTTTCGCCTTCCTCATGTTGCCTGTTGTTATTAAGGTTCTTCCTGGTGCAAACCATTTTCCTCACACGCTTCTCTTTTTGCAGCGCATCTTGGAGGAAGGCGCCCTTCGCGTCCTGAGTGAGGAAAGCAGCCGGGGAGGGCTCTCTCCAAGGTCTGGCAGGTAAGAGTCCAGGCCCTGGACTGCGAACTCTGCCGCCTGTGCTTCTCACCATCTCTGGGCTCCCGTGGGTGTGGGTACTTCTCAGCCCAGATCCACACGGTCATCTGCACAGGGACTGCCCAAAGTTGAAAGAAAGAATGAGCTAGTGGTAAGAAACTACTGTGGGGGCTTAATGTGTGTGATTTCCGTGGCCCTTTAAGAGTTGCTGGAGCATTAGTCTCTTCATGACTTCTTCATTGCTAAGACAAACTACCTGACACTTGCAATGTGAAGGAGGAAAACGTTATTTTGGCTCACAGTTTATAGTGGTTTCGGTCCACAGTGGCCTGGCTCCAGCCAGGTTGGCCTGGCAGAGGAGAAACAGCCCACAGCAGGGCAGGCAGGAGGCCGCAGCCTGCTGTCCCCTCTCCCTTCACGTTCCGTGCAGATTACAAACATGTTGGTTGGTGCCACCCACACCTGGGTGAGGCCTTCAGTATCCCCCCAGAATCGTGCTAACCCATCAGTGTCTAGTGCAGTTATCCACAGCGGAGACCCAGTCACCTCCCCGAAGCCTCACCCACCAGTGCGGAAGGGCTTGGGGAGGCAGCGAGGCACAAACCACAGCAGTCACCTGTCCCAGGCCGGCTGCTAACCCACAGACAAGGAGAACGTCTGGGCATCTCCGCCTCACCCTTCCCCAGGACGTCGGCCTCCTGGGTGGGGCACACACTGGGCACTTGTGCCCGTGTTCACATCCTCACTGTGCTCTTCACTAGTGGGTGACCTTGAGCAGTCAGGTAACTGCCTTCTAAAACCGGTGCCCTAATATACCAAAGGGTTATGGGAAGAATGAAGTGAGTCACTCAGTACAAATGACCTGGCTGAATCTCTGCTGCTCCCACTACTACCAATGCTACTGTCGTTGTTGGACGTGTCTGATTCCTCCTCCTCTCAAGGCCGCTCCGTGCGATAGTTGGGGCCATGTCTGAAAATCAGTGAGGTACCCTTTGACCCCCTGTGCGGGAACCCTCTTTGGTTCCCCAGAAGGAGCTGCCATATGCTGGCCCGTGCGGAGCGCGCTCTTTCTGTTTTACAACAGCAGTAAATGCGGGCGGCAGGTCAACGTCCACCCTCCCCGTCGAGAGTCTCTCAAGCACCAGCCTGGTAAAAGCCGCCTTCTTCTCGCCAGGGTGATATTTCCACGCCTGCTTAATGCTCCTCGAGCTTTCAGCATGAGCCAATTGGCTTTAATCACAGGATGTTATTGAAAAAGATTGGGCAGATTAGGGGTAGTGATCGAGATAATTGTCAAGGAGAAACAAGAAAAAAATAAATGAATCTCCCATCGCAGGGTGAAACAAATGGCTTTATCACAGGGTTTTAGGCGAGATGAGCCTAAAATTCTGCATCCAGGAGAAAATGTGCAGAGGCAGTTTGGGAGCTGGAGAATTTAGCGGCAGCAGCAGCCATGGGTCAAACAGCCTTTAGGGGCAACCTCGGGGGCTGTTCTATAAAAGGGGTGGGGTCTCTTCCTCCCTGCTGCGGAACAGGCAGAACCCCAGCCCACCGGAAGTGAGGCTGCCTGTCTCTCGTCGTTTGCAAAGGACAAGAAGAAACACGACATTCCACGGTATTTGAGCAATGGATAAAAATCTCTCCAAGTTTTCCAAAACCCATCTGAGCAGCCTCAGGAGCAGGAAAAGAGACTTTACTGTAAAGCTCTCCAAGGCCATCTTCTCCAGGAAGGCCACACAGCGAGCGGGCCCAGTGTGGACCTTTGCCCTCCAGCCCATCTCCCCCTCCAGCCCGTCTCCCCCTCCAGCCCGTCTCCCCCTCCAGCCTGTCTCCCCCTCCAGCGCGTCTCCCCCTCCAGCCCGTCTTCCCCTTCCACCCAGGCCTGCAGTGCGGAGCTGTGCTTACCTGAGTGGCATCCGAGACCAAGCTAGCGCGTGCCCGGCCTCACTCCCCGGAGTCCCCAAGCTTGCTGGCCAGGGCAGCAGCGACCTCCCCTGAGAGAGCCCCTCACCCTGCTGTTACTTAGGGCTGAGTGCAAATAGCCCACGAGTCCTGCTGTGAGACTCAAAGACAGGCTCGAGGAAGGGGACACGGGGACACGGGGCACGCCTGCCATTCCCACCAAAACCCCGCTGTTCCCTGGTGTCAGGGTCATGCCGATCGATCGATCGCTCAGCTGCAGTGGGATGTGGCCAGTTGCACCCTCCTCCAGTCACTTCCTTCTCTGAAATAGTTGATCGCTCCCTTGTAAGGGGAGAAAGCAAGACCCAGAGTGACAGGCTTGGTTCCGATCGCTCCTGGTCTTGGGCTGGGGGACCTGGGAACCCCCAGATCCTCATAGGGCACTGGGTCACCTCAGCCTCTAGGCTTCCCGAGGACACCCAGGCTGGAGTCTGAGGCTAGGACAGCCTTGCCTTGAGGTTCCCGGGGGCAGAACCTGAAGCTGGGACAGTGACAAACACCAAGATGTGGCACGAAGCGGGCCGGAGATGCTCACCCTCACGAGTGTCGCCAGCGCCTGGACTGTGCTCCCTGCGCTGAGATGCTTTATTTATTATGGAAAATGCTAGACATTCCCTTTCCTAGCAAGCCACATGCCCTCCCCATCCTCAGATTCCTCTGGAGCACAGGACAAGGATCAGTAAGTTCGTCGGGCATCGGGAAAGGCTCAAAAGGTAAGTGCGGCAGGCACTGAGTCGGTGGCACAAACAGTTCTGGGGTTTGATTCTGTCTATCTCTCGCCACCAAGTCCCACTCTTAATGAAGCGGTGTCTGATCAGAATCACTCAGACATTTTTCTTATTTCTGCTGACCAGCAATTTCACACACCAGGCTTCATTAGAACGACACTGCCCTGAGTGGTCGCTCTAGCCACACTAATTATTAATTTAGCAGGTAAGGGTCATTACCACATTATCTGATATACGCGTGCACATACATGCAACCCTAAGGGTATGATTTTCAGAATTTGCAGCCCAAGTCACAACATATGGGTCTCATGATCCAGGACGAGGACGCAGAAGCCAGCTCCTGTCCCGAGCTCTCGGAAGACAAGGGCCTGGAGGACACACAGGCATAGCTCGCTTGCTCGGATCTCCTGCTGGGGCGGCTCCTTCTCCCAGGCTCACACCTCCCCCATTTGGAGCTGCTTTTCCTCTTCTGGGATTCCGGGGTGGAGGGGCTGGCTGTCCGGGCCGGCGGCCTGCCATGGTGAGAGCGGCTGACTGCCTGTCGGTCTGAGGCTGAAGCCTGGTGGCTTTCAGTTTTGGGAGCTTGATGTGGAGAAAACAGAATTGCTTTCCATGGACCCTGCAGGGCTGTGGTGTGGGCATTGCCCTTGGGCAGCAGGTCAAGGCGGCTCCCAGCCCTGAACTCTCTGAGGGCCATGGCCAATGGCCAGGGGCCAGCTCTGGAGCACCTGCGGGCACCTGCTCAGCCTCACCCGATGTTCCAAGTCCCTGAGCATCAGCACCTTCAGCTTTCAAGCCAGGCCTGGCACACGGTTATCATGAGAAGCAGACAGAACTGTGAGGCAAACTGTATATGCGATATTAGGGATCCCAGACACACAATACGTGCAATATGCAAAATGTATGTGAATGCTGTATACAGAATATACAAAGGGAATCACCAGGTGTGCCAGCCCAAGCCTGTTATCCTGACACTCAGGAGGCTGAGGCAGGGTAGTTTCTATGAATTTGAGGCCAGCCTGGGCTATATAGTGAGACATTGTCTCTGAAAAAAAAGATATAAATAAATTTATATATGATGCTATTTGTTCTTTAGAAGATAGACAGACAGATCTTCCTCACATCAGAGTCACCTGCCAGGATACCACCTTTTTGGCTACTGGTGTTTGGTTTGGTTTGTTTGTTTGAGATATGGTCTCACTATATAGTTTAGGCAGGCTGGCCTTGAACTGGGGACAGTCCTGCCTCAGCCTCCCCAGCGCTGGGATTACAGGTGTGCTCCACCACACCAGGCCAGAATACCACTTACATCCTGCAAATGCTGTGAGCTGTGAAGGAGAAGTCTGCACTAATCCATGTGTAGACTGGATACCCACCGAGCTAGAGTAGGAGTTTAACAAGAGGTGTGAGGTCCCAACAGCATGCACGTCCACACTCCTGTTCCCGACTTCCGTGCATGCTGAAGCCTCCCAGAGGCCACTTCAGTGCCCAGCCACCCAGGCCTGGAGGAAGCAGGGCGGTTCCATTCCCACCGACACAGTCCTACTCCACTGTAGCTTCACGGCACCTCTCCTGCCCCTCCGAGGCCCGAGGCTGTCACCAGTGGCCTGGTGGACAGTGAGCAGGACCAGCCACACGTCCTTCCTGACCGACTCCCACACTCTGGCTCAGGAGCCCACAAATCATCGCCGTAGGTGTCAGCTGGACACCCAGGCCCTGCAGTCCTGCTCTGCAGATGAGGGCATCACTCTCCTCTTCAAACCTCCTGTCGCAGCAGAACCCGCCCTTGTCCCGATGGCCCCCTCCAGCCCGGCTTACACCCTGCAAGTCCGCAGCTGTCCAGCCCAGTGCTCCGAGGCCCCCGGGGCTGCGCTGCAGCCTGAGCTCGTGCCCCCCACGACCTCTGCAGACTCCTCTGCCCCATGGTGGACACGGAGCTGCTCCCACTCCCCGCGACGCAGGAGGTGGCGGTGTGACCTTGGTCAGGCCCGTGTCGATGGATGGATAAACACCAGAGTTCTCCCCCTTTCTTGGGCTTCACCTTCCTTTTTCCGAGGCTCCCAGCCTCCCCCTGTTGCCATCTTCAGCGGTGACAGTGAAATGCGCTTCAGGATGTCACAGGGCAGTGAGGACAGGATTCAGGCTTGCTGGGGCACCAGAGACGGGCCTGCCTGTGTGGGTGGCTACCCTGCCGCGCCAAAGACAGGTCTCCTGTTGATTTTAACCGGCTGGCTTAACTGCGATAAGACACCCCTGAGCTGAAAAACTCAGAAATGTCTTTTAATGTAAAAACTACGGTTTGACTTTACAGTTAGGGGTAGGTGAGGAGGAGGGGCCTTCGCTCCCGTTCCTCCAGATGCCTCCCTTTGCCGCATGGGTAACATTCCGTTGCTAAGGAAACCAAACTTTAAACTTCACGAGACAGCACCCGCAAGAATTATCACCAGTGCGCTCTGCACTCGCAAGAATCCACAAAGATTCCAGCAGGAGCGGCTGCCAGGTGGGCAGGGCCCACCGAGGAGCCCCCAAGTGCCCAGTGAGAGGGGCGAAAGCCCCCGGAGAAATGGAGGTGATAAGCCGTCCCTCCCGCCCCCCTCACCTCCCCTGGGAATGAGCGAGGAGGAGATGGGACTCGGGAGATGGGACCATCACCCTCCAGGCCAGGCAGCCAGCTCCGTGGTCTTCTGCCCCAAACCCAAAACTCCATGAATCACGAGGAAGTACAGGGGAACCCAGATGGTGGGGCAGTCTACAAAACAGCTAACCAAGAGGGGACCAGAGGACGTCCTCCAGAGTGTCAGGTGTGACAGACAAAAGAGAGGGAGGGAAGAAGGAGACTAAATTACAGGCAGGAGACAGAAACCACTGCAATGAAATGCAACCCGACACTTGGCGTGGCTCTGCGAGCAGGAAGGGCCATTCCTGGGAAACCGGGGCGGGGTGAGGAGGTCTGGAGCTCGCCTTAGTCAGTGCTGGCTTCTCAGTTTTGCTGAATGTGCTGCAGTCTCCAATGATGTTAGGATGTTAACGTTAGAGCAGGCTGGACAGGGGCTGGCGAGCTCCTCTGCCCTGCAAGCTTCTGGTAGATCTAAACGTGCTTCAGAACAGTGTCTATGGAAGATCCTGGTGCGGACGCACAGGCAGGCGCACCAAGCGCCCTCGCCTCGGTTTGGCCATACCGTCTGCCGAGGGTCAGAGCACCCTGGGGAAGCGGGCTGGCCTCGACCACAGCCCGGGGCTCCCCGAGAGAGATGCTTCGGGAGTACAGGGCCCAACCTGCCCCGGGTCCCAAAGCAAGGGTGCAAGGCTGGGACTGGGAGGGCTGACGGGGTGGAAGTGGACCCTTCCCGGCAGGAGCGGCAGTGTGACAAGGACCCAAGGCAAGGGAGGGAACCCGGGAGGTAGGTGGGCAAGAGGGCAGATGTGAGAGGACAGAACCAACCAAGCCCCAGCGGGGTGCTGGGGGTCAGGGAGAGGGGCTGCGGAGCCTCGGGGGCTCCAGCTTCACAGCTCTGCTTCGGTCCCCGCTTTCCTCGATCGGTAGACGTCCTGGCCTTAAGTCCGTGCCGTTCACGCTTGGGCAGGGGTCGCATCTCCTGCCTGTGATGCAGGATTGATTTTTGGCCTTTTCTATTCTTTGCAGTCAGTGCTTGTTCTGGGGTGGAGGCAAAGAGAGTCCGAAGGAAACACATGTCTGCCCAGGGAGCTGCCCTTTTCCCTGCCACCCTCGCCTCAGCTGTGAGCTGGGCCACACTGGCACTGGGCGAGTCTGAGCCAGGGAACATTTTATAGTCGGCTCCTCCACACGCACCCTGCCCCTGGGCAGCTTCCCTCAGCTCCTCTCCCCCTACAGGGCCCCGAGACTCAGGCTGGCACCTCGGCTCGGCTCGCCTCTCTGGATCTCCATGGGATCACTGGCTCTGGACCACGTGACACAAAGATGCAGGGCTGTCAAGAATCCTTCCTGATGGGATACCACACTGGCAACCAGATCCAGGGACATGGTGGCAGCAGATCCCAGAAGCCCCCAGAAACCACACAGGCGTGGTGGTGCACACCTGTAGTCTCAGCACTCAAGAGGCTGAGGCAGGAGGATTGCTCCAAGTCTGAGGCCATCCTAGCTACACAGTGTTCAAGGCCAGCCTGAACTATACAGGGAGACTCTGCCTCTAAAAGAAAAAGAAACCAGCCTAGTCCTGCTGCCTAATTCAGGCTACAGTTCTTCAGCCAGTCCCCTCAGACCCCCATTTGTTGGCCCAGTTCTCCATGGGTGACACAGCTCTCAGTATTTGCTAAGCTTGGGTCTCAGCTCAAAGCCATAAATCTTTGATTCCAGCAGAGTGGAGAGCAGACTTCTCTGCTGACCAAAGGAAGCCAGGTACCAGCATAATTTACTCTGATAAAGAAAAAGAAATACATCTAAGACAAAAACTAAAATGCAGCTGTGTTGCAGGCCCAGAGACCAAAACAACGCTTTTCTCTAAAAGTATAGAATCAGCAGTTGGGAAAACTGTCAGAGAACGGGATGGACAGCAAAGCACAGGGCAGCCACTCTGGGGCCCCTGCAAAGGACAGTGAGCAGAACTGGTGAAGGAGCCACACCACAGGCACCAAGCCCCACCTCACAGAGTCAGCTCCCTGCTCACACAGCTGGAGGTTCACAGTGCTCACTTATCCGGACATCGCTGGAAAGGAACTGAAGTTGCCACAGAGCCCCGCCCTGCAGGGGGATGTCACCAAGCACAGGCCACCGGGTGACTCTGCTCAGTCACGCGACCCGATTCCACGGCCAGAGCCCAAGCCCCACCCCAGCATCCACTTCCGGATGACCTGCCCAGCAAACACACCCAGGTCTGCACATATGGTGTGTGGTCCAGAACAGCCTGTCCTCTCCGGGCGGCAGCAGCAGGCGGAGCTTAGTAATTGACCGCATGGCTTCCGCTCACAGGAACTGTGTCTCCAAGGTGCCGCTTCTAAGTTTCGGTGTGATTCCATTTCCATGAGGGAGAAAGACAGGCAGACAGACAGAAAGACAGACAAAAAGAATAGGGACACAGCTATGAGGCACAATTCCAGATAGTAGCGGTCGCTCTGCAGAGAAGCTGGAGGACAGGCGAGCACAGAGACCTCTCTGCGGCCGCTCCCGCGAGCATCCTGGCCTCTTCAGAAGAGCAGCGAAGACCTTCCGAAAGCACGGGTTCCCTTTGAGGCGTAAGGCTGGGAGCAGAGCAGCGCCCCGCCTGGACCTTGCCGAGTGCCTGTCCATGACCTCCGTGTAGCCAGCGAGAAGGAGCTTCACGCTCCTGGTTCAGCACAAGCCTGGAGAGGAGAGGCCGAGGGCTTCGTGCAGAGGACAGCTCTCGGGAGGTGGCCCTGGCTTGGGGGGCCCGGCGAGCTGTGTCTGAGTCTGTGTCTGAGTCTGAGTCTGTGTCTGTGTCTGTGTCTGTGTCTGTGTCTGTGTCTGGGTCTGGGTCTGAGTCTGTGTCTGTGTCTGTGTCTGTGTCTGTGTCTGTGTCTGAGTCTGTGTCTGTGTCTGAGTCTGA
>PVLA01016440.1:0-20703 GCA_004027455.1 Hydrochoerus hydrochaeris
TTGTCAGAGGAGCCTGGGACCTTGATGTAGCTGAGAATGGCTGAGGTTCCCTTTGGCGAAATTCTGCTTCTTATTTTGAACATCGCTTCCTGGTGCAGATCCTTTATCCCACTAGTACAGACATTTTAGCTTCCACTGCTGAGCTTTGGGCCCTCCCAGCACAGATCCGTGGAACTGATCTGAGTGAGTCATTGTCGTGGGTCTCCAGCTGGACTCGTGGGGGCACTGTCATGGGCTCTAGGTCTTCAGCTGGACTCACACAGGACCCTGCTGTGGGTTCTGGGCCCTGAGCTAGATTCCGTGGGTCTTAGTGTGCAGATCGATTTCCTGCACTTTTTTGTACTTGGCTCTTTGGATTACTATTATAAAATGATTCTATAAATCATGTGTCCTGCATTAAGTTATTTCCCTTGCAAACCCTGACTACAACATATACTCATGTGGTGTGAATATGAAATAACTATTGAAGCTCAGTGGAGAAATCTTACTTGAAAAACTCATTTTTCCAATATTTAGGTCCAACCAGATAGCAAGTTATAAAGGTTCTTTGGGATGGAAAGAGCTCATCTCAACATTTATATGCATACTTTCCATGTTTTCTGTATAAACGTTACTGCAATACACATGGGGTATTATTTTTAATGTTCCTTAATATTCTAATCTTGTTTATATTTTAATTAAAGTAGAACGTAAGTGCCAGAAATTTCAAGTATTGTAAATGTTTATTGCTGATTTAGAGATTTTTGATTAAAATTAATAAGCATTTATGATCCTAACTATTCAGTTTAGGCCTTTTATGCTGCATCTGAGAAGTTGTATTTGTTTTTGTCCTTTGAAAGGCTTTCTTTTTCATTAATTCTTGAGTTACAAACATACAATGCATTGTGCACTTTAAGTCATACATTTTGGTGCATTTTGGCACACATGATGCTCTTCCTAAGACCAAGAGGACCAGCGTCTCCATGACATAGGACTGTGCTCCCCGCCCATGGTAACACCCACCACCCTGCAGCTCCGTCTTCCCCACCCGGCTGGCTCCATCCTGTTCTTGTTCTGTAGTAAGCGTTGGGAAGCACACAACTGCACTGACAGATTTCCTCTTCTTTCATGGTTCTCTCCACTTTTATTTTAATTCTTTTGAATGTCCATTGTTTGACATTTTGCAAGTTGAAGATTGTTGTATTTTTATCATGAATTTAGCACTGTATTGTTACTTATGTATCTTCTTGTCCATACTAAATTTCTTCATCTGAAACCAGGTTTTCTGAATATAGCCTCTCCAGGTTTTTTTTTCCAATTTTTGTGTTGTAAATTTTCTCATTATTTTACTTTTCACCTAACTACATAACAAGATTTGTGGTGAATTTCTTCTAGACAGAATATAGTCGATGTGCTTAATCCATTCTGCTAACCTCAGTTTTTTTAATTGGTGTGTGGATGATTTTAATTATTGACATATTAAGATTTAAGTCTTCTATTTCCTTTGTTTTTACTCTTTTCCATGTCCTGTTTTCACCTGTGTTATGTGATCATTTTTAGTATTTTATTTCCATTTATTGGTAGAGGATTATGTATCTTTCTGTAGATTTATTTTAGTTCCTTTAATGGATGTTCTTGGGGTTATGATGAACATATATATAAAAATGTAGTTGACAAATATTTGTATTTTACTACCTCAGATATAATCTAAATTAATTCCCAACTGTTAGGTTTCTTTCTTCCATTATTTTGAGATACTATTTCTTTATACTGCAGTTAGCTCTGGGTTTGCACTGAATTTCCAACAGTAATTATCTTATTCATGGTGTCTTGTAACTTAATTGTTTATTCAAAATTTAATAATGTTTTCCAAAATACCTGTTATTTTCATTTTCACTTTTACTATCTTAAATTACACATCTTTCGATATGCTTCAATGCACTGTTCGTTCAGGGTACTCAGTGTGACATTAATTTCCATCTCATTGCACCTTCCTTCTATGAATGTCCCAATTTAACACTACCAAAATATGTCACTTTGTGTTTCATTTTGCTTAGTTAACAATGCACCTACATTTTTCACACAACTGTGAGCATCGACAGCTTCCTCAAGTCCTAAGAGCCCAATGACTCTGTCTGCCAAGTTTTTAAATATTCACTAAATCACTAAATGTTATTAGTCACATTTGAGTATTACCGTCTTTGCATTCTTCCTCATGAATAGGCTGGAAAATGTGCCTCACGACGGTCGAACCTGCGGAAGGATGTCACAGAGTAAATCTTTAACTTGGCCTCAGTATCATTTTAAAAATCTACATACCACGTAACAAAGATCTCACGGTCATTGTCACGCCCACGTTGGTGCCATTGTCATCACCATTGTGGGTGAATCCCAGGCCCCACGCGTGCTGGACACGTGCTCTACCACTGAGCTGTTGCTCAGCCCAGAAAGATGGTTTGTAAAATCTAAGCGATTGTTTTAGCCAGTATTCAAAACCAAGTATTATGTGATCTTTATTCAAAAAAGTCCTTTAAAGACATTTACTTGTAGGTTTTCTGTTGCACACTTTAACTTCATGCTGAAATGTGGTGCTGTGAACATTGCATTGTCAGAATTTTTTCTACTTTCAGTTTTATTCCAGTTGCCTTTTTTATATGTGCTGATTCTGTGTACAAATAATACAAATTCTGCCCTGGACCAAGGGCTCTGTGGTGAGCTGAATGGTTATTTTTTCCAATAACCGGAAATCAGGGTTTTTCTCTAAGAACTCAGCCAAACTCGTTCCGTGCTCCTGATCGGCCTCCCACCTTGCTAGGTCCATCACGCCCCGACTTCTTGTGCGGTTACAGAATCACAGCCAAACAGAGAAGACTGGGTGGACACATCCTTCAAGGGAGAAGAGAGAAGCAGAGCTTTACTACCTGTTGATTTATTTACCTTCAAAAAGATAAACGTTTCCTTACAAGAGGAACTGGCTTATTTTCAGCTCACCTCTGAGCCAGTGACTGACAAGGAAAACAGAAAGATGATTGGCTCAGCCTGTCCCCTCTCCCAGTTCCCTGGGACTGGCCTCAGTTTCCCAGTTTGAATTCCTCCAAATAACAAAGGGATGGCTGGTGTCTCTATTCAGCATCCCAATGCGATATCTCTTTCACCTTGTTTTCTTTCTTCAAAACACACCTTATCTTGGTTGCATGCCACACTTCTGAGGGCAGCAACGTTAGTTGCTGAGTTGTAAGCATCTCTTCATTACTGTGTGTCATTGACTCATAGAAAATGATTTTTGAAGAAATAATCAAAATTCCAAAGCAAAGAGAAGAAAGGACATAAGTACATGAGTACATTTTCATCAGGCATACTTATATTTACTTGATAGTTGAAATATATCGGTGGTTATCATTTCCTTAAGTATTTGGGTAAATCAATCAAGAAAAATACTTTAATTGTGCAAGTTCATTAGAATGGTTTGTTTTTAGTTAAAAAAGTAAAATACTTATGATTATATACTATTGTTTTTGGGTGCAGTACTGTCTCTGCTCTAGCAGAAGAATAACAGCAGTTTTCAGATTAATACTAAAAACAAAGACCTGCTAGCTGAGAAAAAGGAATTAGCACCATGTCCTCATTAGAAGGAGTAAATTTAATTATACAGGTCTTGCATCAGGAACAAATAAAAGAGGAAAGACTAATTTCTCCTCAGTTGAGCCATGATTCTGTGCAAACTCTCCAAGGTTACATTAACCTCGAAGTGTCAAAAACTGTAGCTCTTAAAGCTTAAGTGGGCTTAAATCAGTTATTTTTTAGAGCTAGAATTTTATTCAATAAACAGCTCTTCTTGTCCTCTGAATGTAGATAACAAAGAAAAGAATAGAAAACAAGGAAAAGAAAAGACATTGGAATAATAAAAGTAAAATCGTGTGTATAAAAAGTCAGTATTATTTCAACATTGAACTCATGGAGCTGGCTGTCAACCTGAAGTATCAGTGATTTAACAAATGGCTGAAAAAATACAGGTCATGCAATAGAAAGATAATGTACAGATGACATTGATCCATAGAAAATAACAACAATGAACAATGCTAAATAAAATGTTAAATTTTAAGTTAAGAAATTTGGGGTTTTTTTCAAAGTGAATTGTAATGGTATGTAAGATCCACACACATGTAAATAATTATTCACAGGCATGCTAACAGGAGGATAAAAATGACAAATTTAAGTAGAGCACACACTTTTTTTTCTAATAAAATCGTGTGGCTTTTTGTTTGTTTGTTTGAGTTTACTGGCACAATTGAGGAGGACGTAAGTGTAAGTGTCGGTTCACTGTGCAGAACTCACGCATGTCCCTGATCTGCCTCGATCCCTCTTTCCATCCCTCATGCCTGCCTTCAACATCTCTGTGTTCTCCCCACTTACAAAACTGCTTCCAATTTTTCCTTCTTTCTTTCCTTTCCCCTTCCCTAGTTTCCTTTTGTTTTTGAAAAATTTCCTTCTATCTTACAGTATCTATTACACATTTTGGTTCTTATTTACACTTTCAGTTTCTCACACCAGCGATATTTCCACGTGTGTTCAATTTATTTGACTTATGACTAATAGTATCAAGGCTCATCCATTTAGCTAAAAATGTCTCAATTTTATCTTTCTTTATGGATGTGTAATATTCCATTATATTTTTAAAAACCCACATCTTTTTTGTGCATTTATTGGTTGATAGGTATTTGGATTGCTTCCAAGATTTAGTTATTACAAACTATGCTGCTATAACATGGATGCACATATATGACTGTGGTACGATGTTTTTAAATCCTCTGGGAAAATACCCAAAAAGGGAATAGTTGGGTTGAATGAGACCTCTAGTCCTAGGTTTTTGAGGAATCTCCACACTGATTTCTACAGTGGTTGTACCAGTCTGCATTCCCACTAACAGTGGAGAAGGATTCTTTTCTCCCCACAGCGCTTTCAACATTTTTTATTAATTTGTTGATGGCAGCTATTCTTTCTGCAAATGGAAACAACATTGTTTTGATTTGTATCTCTTGAGTGATAGGTGACTTGAGCATTTTTCCATGTTATTTATTTGTCATTTGTACTTCTGAGAGGTGCATATTCATCTCGGATACCTATTATTTTTAGGGTCTTTACAACTGGGGGGGGATGTGACTTTTTATGATTCTTTATGTCTTCTAGACATTAGCCCTATGGATAACCAGATGACTAAATTTATTCTTTCTCACACTGTGCATTCTCTTCACTCTGGTTTCTTTTTCTATTCAAAAGTGTTTTAATAAGATGAGATTTCAGTTGTTGATTCTTTGTGTTATTTCCTATGTGATCAGGGTTTTTTCTTAAAGTAGTTACCCATATCTATGTCTTCAAGATTTCTACCTACTTTCTCTTACAGCTGATTTAGTATTTCTACTTTGATATTGACTAATTTTGTTTATTCTATTTTTCATTTTCAATGTTGGCTTAGCTTTTATTTCTGATATTTTATGTTTTTTTAAATATAAGTATATATTTTCCTAATTATTCCCAGTTCCCTTATTTGGAAATAATTATTGTTGTATGAAGTTGGCAAACTGTTATTTTTTTCTATCTTATGATGTCTCAGTGACTATCTTCTTAGAGAGACAGTGTTTTGTAATATGACATATCATAGTGTTTCTCTTTGTATCATTTACACAACACAAGAATAAAATATATCTCACCCATTTTATAATTTAAACTGGATTACCATCACCCAGTGTCAAACATTGGAATTGCCTGTACTTATTCAAATGTGGAAGGGCAGGCATCAATATATCTAGAGAAAATGATACCTAGTAAGAAATCTAATTCTCTTTCCATAATTTTTACAAAAACATCAAAATTAAATGTTGTTACACAAAACACTGAAACAAAGCGCATGCACTTTCTTCTGGGAGCACAGTTATAGCCTCTACTAGTAACTTTCTAGGTGGCCACAGCCTTTTAAATTTTCCTTAGTGCACGTTTGCGATGCATCATGGTAGAATTTTGTTGGGCCCTGGCTTACACACATCTGCAACTTGGGGTATTGCTTCTCCTTGTCCTGCCTCACCCCCATCCCTGGGTCTCTTTCCCACCTGTCAAAGCTCCCTTACTTTTGCTTTGTCATGAAGTTAAAAACTAGTTATAATTCATGATGAATATCACTCACTTGGCATTTATCTGAATTTAGCATTAATGCATCTGTACTTTATGTTTTATCAGTTGCTATATATAGAAAAGAAATATGTCATTCTATTACTACATGCTAATTTTGTCAGATGTGTTTATTTGCCCCAAAAACTCCTAGATTCAGCTTAAGGTAATGAAAGGCTGAAGACTGGCCTAGGTCATGTTCCTGCTACTATTCCATGCAAACAGTGATAGCGAATCTGTTATAGCATACTAGAGAACTAAGGCATCTGGTGATAGAAGATATGACATCAGTGCAGTCAGGTTATTATTTCCAGAGCTATGTTGGAGAGTCTGGTATTAACAAGCAGAAAATATTCCGATTTTGAAAATTGTAAGCATATTACACATGTTTTCTAAGGATGCATTTCACTATTTTTGTTTTGCTTCACTGTTTTTTTTTTTTTTGGACTGAGAATTGAACTCATGATCTCACATTTCACTTTTATTAGTACGTTTGCAGTGCATCATGATTACGCTCACTGTAGGGTGGTGTTACACGTACATAACATGTTTCAATCCCCTTGTTTTTCCCCTTCCCTCCATCTCCTTTTTATTTTTCCAGCATCAGATTCATTCATCTTATAAGAACTTCTAAAGTTCATTATCATCTATACTGATAAAACCCAGCCTAGTGAACCAAAAAACATATAAAGCATGGAAGACAATGCACTGTCAGTGAAGGCACACCTCTAGATATGTGCTTTAAATTGTAGCCCTGCATGTCTATAGAGATTGAGTAGATGATCCTGGCTTCTTTTTGATTGAATGATTTGCTATTGTTATTCTGCTGCTATTGCATACATGCAGATAAAAAGGAAGTCTTGGCTGTCAGTGAAAAGAATGAGCAGATACATACGAATATACGTGTATATATATACATGAACACTGTCAGTCCCATAAATGCGTGTGCATGCATACAGTGCACAAACACTGCCTCACTGATTGATTTGAATGCATCATTAGTTTCCAGATAGCTATGAGTGTGAAGCTTCTACAAAGATGGTACTTACATGGCAGCCTACAAGCTTTTTTCTCAATAAAACGTCTGAAATTCTAAAAAAGTTTCCGTGGTCAGGAATCCTTGTGCATATTCTAAACAAATTGATTATTTTCCTAGAGGCAAAAAGCAAAATTTATAGGATAAATAATATGCGCAGTATACTCCTACAGGAAAAGTATTCCTTTTGCTTTATAAATACGAAATGAAGAAGGTTCTGGAAAGGTGGTATTTTAGATTCCATGTCAATGAGACTCTTTCGAGCTTCCCGAGTGATATCAGTCATATTCAGAGACAAGTCCTGATGCTAAGCCAAAAATCCGTATGACATACAGGCCATCGGTTAATCATAATTTGTCAAAGTAAAAAACAAAGCAAAAACAAAAACAAAAAAACTGGTTATTTTCATTTGGTGGCTTGTAAAAAGTTTAGTGAAGCACCTTATTTTAAAATTTAAATTCTTTAATATTTTTCAAACACAATCATAATTCATCAATCTTATAATACATGACTGTTAATATAGAGCTTTTACACAGTATGTGTAGTCTGAATATTTCAAACATAGGAAAGAAAAATACAGTATTTCATGCTCAAATCTGTTCTTAGCTTTAAAAGAAACAGTAGAACTTTTGCATGCTTGATAGGCTTCCTTCACCGTGTGTTCCAGAACATAAATCCACATTTTTATGTTGATTTGCAATTTCTAGGGGTAGGTCTCACTGGCTTGTGAAGGGCTAACATGACAACACCAGCTCTGCCCCACTTTGAGGCTCAGGTTTATCTCATGTGGTGTCCTTCTAGCTTGGTCCTGTACTCATCTGATGAATGTAAAGAAAGATTTTCCCGAATTCGACTCAAAATGGTACCACTTTTCATTATTCACCCTTCATTTGCTTTGTTGTAACTGGATTACTGCTTGCTTTTGTTTCACCTATTTATTTTCCTTTTTAAATTTGTTTTGCCTTTCTCTCCCATCCTCTTACAAAGAACCTTTGACAAAATATGGAACAGCAAGAATTTCCACAGTATCAATATGTCACATAGTTTGTAAGCACATTTCTTTACTAAATGTAACGTATTATAGTAATACTGAAGCAGAAAATAGCTGACATTAAATCTGCATTTTAAAGCAGGATGAAATGCATGTGTTTTACAAATGCAGCACATTTTTTAAACATAGAAAAGTGAGTAATTCAGTTCACCCAAGTGGGTAATCCAATCCAAAAGCTTTTGTACAGACGAAAAGTACAAAAATGTGAAAAGAAGTCTTTTATTAAAACAAATTATAGTGACATTATTTGGTCTAAAGAATTGAATAAGGAAAGAGATAAACTGTAAATGAAAGATTAAGTATAAAATATAGTTTCTTTCAAACATTTTCTGGTGATTTCAGACAGTTTGACAAAATCACAATGCATTTGGGGCTTATGACTTATGTAGCAGAAAATTTTTTGTTTTGTTTTGTTTTGGTTTGTTTTGTCAGTACCAGGGATTGAACTCATGATCGTGCACTTGCAAGGCAGGTGCCTGTACCACTGAGCTAAATCCCCAGCCCAGAAGAAAAGTTTTAAGCAGTGATGGAACACAGACTGAAAGATGGGAAACTGAAGGACTTTGCTGAAAACTCCTTACACTCTGTGTGGGTGGGCCTCGTAGAAATCACAGTTGTTGTATGTCCTCTTCTAATGGAAGAATGTGATCTCTGAATACTAGAAAAGTCACTAGTAAATGATCAGTCAGTGGACAAGGATAGATGGGTAGACAGATGACACATGATAGATGCATATGCAGCCAGTAAGGCAATAAAGTAAAATAAAGCAGAATTGTGAAAAAGTCACCTAAATAAAGCAAAGGTCAAATTAGATTTTTTAAAAGATAATAAATACAAATCATATTAATAAAAATATTATAAGTAAAAGTAGAGAAAAATTGTGAACTACTTGAAGTTCCTATTGATATGGTCGCTGAGCAAAAATATGCTATGTGTTGTAGTCAGGGGTTTCAAGGAAGACAATTATATACAGGATACAGAATTTTTTATTATTTTATGATGGTCACCCAGAGTTAAATACAAAAAAGTGAAGGAAATCTGTTCACAACACTAAAGACATAGAAGATCCAGCTGAGGGCCTGGATCCCACAGCAATGTCCTGCATGAGTCCAGCTGGAGACGTAGAGCCCACAACAATGACTCATGCAAGTCTATTTCACGGATCTGTGCTGGGAAGGCACAAAGGTCAGAAGCTAGAAAATCTATGCCAGCAGGGTGAAGGATCTTTGCCAGTAAGTTCTGCACTGGAGCCAAGAAGTGACATTTAAAATAAGGACCAGGGCTCCCCTGAAAATACCACAGCCACCTTCAGCCACAGTGAGGTCCCAAACTCCTCCAATGATGAGAACAGCTGAGTACATATCAGGAAGCCAGCATGACATGCTTCTCCTGGAGATTAAACAGCACACATCTTCCCCTCTAGAGCCAGGAAGCGATGCTCAAAGTAAGGACCAGATCTCCCCCAAAGTGAACCACAGCCACCCTCAGTGACAAGGTCCTGAGCTCCTTCAATGATAATGGTTGAACTCACACAGGGGAAGTCAGCAGGACAAATTCCTCCAGGTGAACCAATGGCTCCAAACAACAACACTTAGGAGAACCCACAATGCTACAACCTTCCTCCCCATGCCTCCTTCTATGCTGGCAGCTTTCCTTGGGTGGACCATCTACACTCAGTTCCATGCTAGTTTAGTCGAGCTGGTGTTAAATTGACCACCAGTTTTTAATCCATAATACTATGCCTTACTTTAGTTTTGGAAGATGGTATTTCAACTTGTATATTTTACTCTACCAATCTTTATCTTAACATAGAAAAATTGTATTTTAAATATTAAGTTATAGTACATACTTTCTATTCATCTTCTTTTCTCCCATGTATATCTGTTGCTAGGCACTCACATATCTGCTGTGCTGTCTTTGCTATAGGCAAGAAACCTAGGTGGAACATGCATCAGAACACCAAGTAATTGAGAAAATTCATCCCCTTTATTTTGATAGGAAACCAGTAGAATTTGACCATGTAATGATTCTGAGTGCTTTCTTTCTATTGTGAATATATGCTTATCTCTTAACTAAAGAGAGAAAAGATTACAAAATGCAAAATTTAATTTCTTTTAGAGTAAGAATTTGTAATCATATTAAACCATTTATTGGACAGAGAACAAGTACATTTTTAAAATGTACTCTGCAAGGAATTTTCAATAAATTAATAATTTATATGATGAGTTTATCTTTTAACTTCCCACTTGTGTGAAAAACAACAAATACAAATATTTTGATCAAATATTTTATAAGTTATTTGTAAATTTCTTGGCTTTAAAAGTTCAAAAATAAATATTTGGGAGAATTCATGCCTTAAATTATTTGTTTTGACAAATGCATAAAGCATAAAAACATATTCCACGTTGCTCCTAATGAATTAAAAAATAAAATATAAATAAGATACACTTACTGATATAGTCAATGATAAAACAAATTCAACATTTATATTAACAAAACTACAGAATTTAAAATTTGCATACACTGTCATTTGCCTTTTAAGATTTGCCAGATATATTTCAAAATTTTAAATAAATATATGAAATCCCTTAGATGTGTATAATACTTGGACCATATACTTCACAATTACCTGTGTATATTGCATGGTCACAATTCCTTGCTGAGGCTTCATGTATGTAAATGTGTTCATTAAGCATAGTATATAATATTAAATTGAAAGCAATGTAAGTTTTAAATAGAAGTTAATTAAATGAGGCAGGCCTACTACTGGCCCATTGTATGGATTGCAGAAAAATATGAATGCAGAGAGATAATTATATGATCAGAGGCTGAAATATTATTTAGAAAATGCTTGCAAATTTTAAAAAACCAACAATACATGCATTATCATAGTTATTTTATTTTAGGTAGTTTAACTGGTTATTTAAAAAGATGATTATGAATTTCTCTCTGTGGTGTTGGTACATGAGTGTATGCGTGTGTGTCTGTGTGTGTCTGTGTTTTATTTTAAAACTTGTGGTACAGTCAGTATATTTTCCTAAATCCTAATGGTATTTGAGAATCAAATAAATTAGCATGGAAATGTGAGCGACATGTTTAGCCAATACTGTTTGTACCAGGGTGCTTGGCTGCTGTAACCATCTGTGTTCCAGCACAGACTTGGTGGCTTAACAGACAAAAATGTATTTTCTCACAGAATTGAGGCTGGAACTCCAAGACTACCCTGAAAGCGGGTTTGATTTTCCACCAGCCTCACTCCTGGGCTTGCATGTGGTCAATGCTTGGTTTTTCAATGCTTTATTTCTCCATGTAAGTCCTCTCCCTGGTCTCCTCCCTGAGAGCTCTATGCATCTAGCCCCATTTAAGCTTAATTGTTTCATTAAAATAGATCCTGTGTTTACAGGATCATGAATAGGGTTAGGGCTTCAACACACAAATCTGGGATGTGGGACAAAATTCAGTTTATAGCACATTATTTTATAGAAGGATGACACAGATATGTTTGAAAGTATCCTAACTTCATTTTTATAGATTTTAGACTTGCTCAAGATGTTAAGGTACTACAGAGCACATGCAGTTTCCCTATTATTGATACTTTACATAACTATAGTAGATTTATGAAAATAAATAACTGAGACTTATACACTGTAATCAAATAAAAAATCTATAATCTATTCAAATTTGTTTAATTTTTCGCTGCTGCCAGTGTTCTGAATCAGGATTCTGCACATCTTCAGTCCTAATCCTCCACGGGCTCCTCGGGGCTGTACGGTTTCATGGCATTGCCTTGTTTTGATGTCCTGCCAGAATCAAAGTACCGTTAGGTATTGGAGAAGTATTTATGAAACAGGATTTGTTGGCAAATTAAATTTAATGAGATACTTTAACATGTTCATATATAAATACAAACAAGTGTCTATCAGAAAACACTATTCCCTGTGGCTCTCTATCCATGATGCCATCCTGTGCCCAATCTATTATTGTTTTTAGCAACTTTCTTTTTATACATTCTTGCATTGTAGGGAAATAAAACAAATTACAAGTAAGTATTTATTGAATGCAATTTCTACTTTATCGCATAATTCCCAAAATTTATTTTGGGCACCTGCCTTCCTGTGTGTATCTTTACATAGAGATGATTATTTCTTCTTCTTTGTAAAATTCTAACCTATGGACATACAGTATGACATATTCAGTTTGTTTCCTATAGTTGAAATATTGTTGCTCTCATCTTATTCTTAAACAACCTCAGCAAAAGTTGAATACAAATATTAGCATCTTTTTATTTGAAATTGATTATCACTTCTTTGCTCATATTTTTATTCTCAGTCCTTCAGAATCACTGTTTCTGAGTGTGCCTCTTATATGAAACCATGTTTTCTATCACACAGTGAAATCTATGTAATTTATTGTCATGACAGATACTTTTCCTTTCCCTTCTGCATTAGGCTCATGTCTATGGCTGGAAAATAATACCCAACTCTTCAATTTCAAGAAAGATGAGTTAATTTTTGCTCAGTTTCAGGAGATGCCATCTGCAGTAAGCAGACTCCAAGGCAGAACCGGCATGCTGAAAGAGCATTCTGGGAAAAATCAGTCTACTTCACGGTAACCAGGAAGCAGGGAATTAAGGGAGGATTAAGGGACAAGAATATCACATCCTGTTAAGCATAATCTTGCAATCTACTTCTACCACAAGGGACACCTTCCAAGACAAACTGAAACAAAATCATTGCATTTTGCCTCTGGCCACCAAAAACCTCTTGTCCATCTCATTGCACCAGATGTGTTTAGCCCATCTCATGTCAACAAATTCTGAGCAGTGCAGAGATTGCTAAAAATCCAGTTTTATCTGAGATTCAAGGCAAGAATCTTAGCTGTGAAACACAGCAATAATAAAAGAAGAAAGTAAAAGAGTCTCAACATTCACTAGGCAAGCGGAAACATTCCTATCCCAAAAATGAGAAATAGGGGCATAGAAAGGAATGGGAAAAAAGAAAGTCAAACTCAGCCATGCTAAAAGAGCAGACCTCAAGATCCCCTTTGCCATGGCTCTGGTGGCCTCTTTGTGCTTGGAGCATGAGCACAATGAAACAAATCCAGGGAAGCAATTTCTTAGGCTTCCAATCTACAGCAGGAGGTTGAGATGCTCTCTTTAAAACAAGGGTTTACATCTTTCATCTTTCAGCTTATTTGAGGGGAATCGAGCCAATTCCTGAGATGCCTTCAAGCGATCCTTTCTAGTATCCTGATGCAAAGCACTTGACTTCTTTTTAACACTAATTTCCCAGCAACAAAACTCTCCTGGGTTCCAACTTTACAGCTGCTTCCTATCTTGGAAAACTGGAAAGTTTTTAACTTCCTTTGGCTATGCATTTTGCTTCTGATTTTTGCTATATACCCAGCTCAGAGCAGCCCACAGCACCCATACTGCAGCTTCAATGTTGGGCTTCCTTGAATTTTCTTCCACCAGATTATTTAGTCTAACTAACCTTAATCTCAGTCTCAGGACATGTGCACAAGGAAGACAAGTTTTCAGCAAGAATGTAATACCCATGGACTCTTGGGCATTGGTCAACAGACTCCTTTTCCCAACTTAAACTTCATGACGCTGGTCTTTGCTGTCTGCATATCTACCAGCATTCTATTCTTCTGAGCTCCAAACAGAATCACTTCTTAAGCTCAGCTTACAACAAATACAGTTTCTCAGGTGTACATCTCCAAACCTCTTGAAACTTCTATTGCAAATCTGTTTCAAAGGCTTCTGGACCCTATGAGTATGTATAGTCCCCAAACCCCTCTTCTCTGACACCAGCTTTCTCTATTAATCAGCCTTCCCAGAACTGGACATGATAACTGATATTCATAATCTAAAAGAAAAAAGTTTAATTTTATCTGAAGACTTCAAAGGATCCTGTCCATGGTTAGTTTCCTCCAAGGCAGAAAATCATGGTGGAATGGCATAGCTGAATGAAGCATTTCAGCTCTTGGCAGCCACAAGTGGCAAATGGGAACAGAATCAGTGAGGAGGGAAGGAGGGACCATAAGTAGTCCCTGAGGCCACACCTCCATGGTCCATCCATCCAGAGTGTACTCTACTCATCTGGGAAAGTCTTTGTCCAATGAAATAAGGAAAATAAATCTATACCTAGATTGTAAATTATTTTTGGGCAAGGCTTTGTTATGAAGTTAGGCTGGCCTTACGCATACTATGCAGCACAGGAAGGCCCAGATTCATGATGATCCACCTGCCTCAGCCTCCTCAGTACTGGGATTGCAGTTTTGAGCCACTAGGTTCAGCTCTAATTCTGTTTTTGAGAGAAAAACTGCTACCATTGTGGGGTGAGTGATGTAATGGACATGCCCTGTGTGGAGTGTTGCCATGATGAATCTTAACTTGCTATTTTTTCAAGGATGTTCTGAATTTATTCAGCAGTTAATGAGCCTATATTTCAACACATTTTGTATTTTTCTCCTACTTGCTAAGTGTTCTTTTTTATTATTCCATAGCTTCATAATTGTCATATCAATCTATTAATAAACTGGACCTGGAATTCTTGGCCTATCTCTCTATTTTGTTATCTATGTTAACAAAGTTACTAGGATACATACTTGTTTCCATCAATAACCAGTTTTTATCTAGAACATATAAAAAACTCAAAAGTTAAATGCCCAAAATAAAACTCAGTAATAAAGTAACACATGAAATAGGAAGACACTTCTCAGAAGAAGTAATACTAATTATCAATAAATACGTGAAAAAATGTTCAACATCTCTTGGCATTAGAGAAATAAAATAACACTGAGGTTTTATCTTACAAAAAGTGGCCATAATCAAGAAGTTCAATAATGCTCTGTAGGCAGCAAAGAAAAACAAACCCCACTAAAATGTTAAACTCATACAACCACTGTGGAAATCACTAAGGAGAGTTTGCAAAACACTAAAATTAGAAATTAGACCCAGTCTTTCGCCTCTGGTCATAGTCCAGAAAGATTTTAGGACGTTGTATTACAGTGACACAGCACACCCATGTTTATAGCACCACAAATCATATTTGTTAAATTTTGGAAGCTGTCTACAAATCTATCAACAGATGAATGAATAAAGAAAACGTATTTATACACAATATAGTGCTTCTCTTCTACAAAAAGGAATAAAATTGAGTCATTTGTAGGAAAATGAGTACACCTTGAGACCATAATGTTAGTGAAATGAATCAGTTATACCTACATGTTACATGGTTTTGCTCTCATAGAAGCTACAACAATATAAAGAGCAAAATAAGTGATAGATAAAAAGAAATATAGTGGCAACTGTTTTGTAAATTAGATGGAGAACAAATGATGAATCAATAGGGGAAGGAAGAATTAAAGTAGGATTAAAACGGCTTATGTCCATGTGCCAACCGCCTGTGAGGAACATAATTATTACGTACTGCATGTATGTACCAATGAACAATAAAATTTGAAGGGAAAAAATCCTTCAAATATATTCACAAGCTTGTTACTTTTTACCTACTCTTAATCACTACACACCCCACCAATTGTCCTAATACATTTCTCCTTTCTCCACAGGAATAGTTTTCTTTTGATACACTGTTTCTGTGTGCTTACTTCTCCACTGAATCCAGGTATCTGTCTCAAGTAAAGTAAAATCTGTCCCTTAATTTATTGTTAAATTAATTCATTTTCACTAAGGCTTATTATGGTGCAGGACACTAAATTCTGTGTTCATTATTTCGTTCCCTTACATGTATATGTCTCCTTCCTTAGGTTCAGTGATCTAACCTCAATGACCCGCACAAATTAGTGCTGAGCTTATATAGATAATATGTAATATATCCCTGGGATGATAGTCTATTCACTGGCATTTAAAAATTATATTTCAGAACAAATACAATTAGATATATAAGTGTAATTTTAAATTAGAAGGAAAACTAGATGAAAAAATAAGATATATGTTTAAACGATAGTATAAGAACAGTTAATTGCTCCTGAAATTAAGAAGCCTCAAGACCATGTCATGATGTCCCTCAACTTGACAAAACAATAAATTGCATTACTAACTTTCCAGGCTAAACATTTATTTAGTAAATACATATTTATTTTTAAATATTCAAATTGCTATACCCTTACAAGTATAAAAGAAGTACTGCAAGCAGTAGTGACATTGACATAAAATGTAAAGAAATGTAAAGATCAGACAGATATTGATCTACTGAAAATTATCAAGATATGCATGTTCGCTATTTACTTTCACAACTGTTGTTCACAGCATGACATTTGGCATCCAGTCACCTTTCGGAAAGGGTTTTGTTTGCCTGGTCTGACTTTGATTTCCATTGATTTCACGGCAATGGCTGCAGAACTACTTTCTCACTTCACTGGAAACTGTCTGGATAGCAACGGAGTGTATCATAAATCAATCCTACCGGGAAGATGCACACAACTGAAGTCAGTGCCGTAGGGCGCAGTGCCCAGCACCGAAACCCAAATGCAATAAACATCAGCACTTGCTCTACCAGAAGCTTCAGGGTCTTTAAAATTTATGGTACCATACAATAAGGTGAGTGACTTATGATTTTGAATCTATATTAAACACAGTACATAAATGGTGGATATATTTTTGAAAGTGAAATAGGTAACTGTCCACAGTCCTAAAATTTTAGTTTTAGGTTAAGATGTCTATCATGCCCAGATAGAAATTTTACTAAGTCAAACATGAATTTGTCAGTACCCAAATAATAGATCCCACTAATTTTCTAAAAATTCTCTTAATCATACTGAATTATTTGTGTTGAACACTAAGCCAGTTTGTACATTTAAAATGTACACTATATCGCTCCCCCACTCATATTTTTCACTTTAATTGCTTCATCGAATTTGGCTTTTTGATAAACCCTGGGAATGAAAACTCTCCTACTTAAGTTTGTTATAATCATTTATGTTCTAAAAGCACCACAAAGATACTGAGCTGATAAATGTAGGCATTGAGCTAAAAATAAAATTCTATTGATTTTTTTCACCATTGAAAGAAAAGTTTATTTTTTTTTCTATTATGCCTGTAATTTGAAATAGTGGATTTTTCAGTTAAGCATGAGTGGTGTGCCATTTCTGTTTTTTTGGTCTCTAAACAAACAAATCCCTAAAATGTACTGAGAACACCAAAGAAAGAACATAGACTTACTGCACCATCACCACGAATCCCTTCTCTAGCTGTCCTAAATCCCCAACAAATCTCCACAAATCTGCCTCTCTTTGCCACCATCTCTCTTTTAATTTTCTCTTTAACGGTGGGAAATACTGTCTTCTGCATCAGGTTTATTTCACTTAATGTTAGGAACTCACACTGGGACTGTTTCCCCATTATACACAATGGAGAACTATTCAGCTTAATTAATGACCTACTTTTTTAAGGAAGAAAATGCTTATTCTCTATCTGTCTTTAAAGTGATGCATAGAAGCCCATGTTTTGCTTCATAATTCCTAATATCAGGACAGGACTTTTACTTAATTATGAATGCTCCTATGACAATAAAACAACACTAATTGTCTTAAGCTTACAACGGTTAATGGGTTACTTAAATTTAAAAGATTCATATTTTACTAGAACTATTTCTACCACTCTGTTAGTAATGTCTATTACTGATATAATTACTATATTTATTATTTTGCTTTTCTTCTTATTAGCATGTAGTCTTGAATGCATATTGACCAAAGATTACACTTTTGCTGCAGTATGAAACTAAACATATACTAAAACATAATTTAAAAATAAAGTAATAAGTAGCATAATATATTTCAGTAGCTTTCAAATGTCATTTTCTTTTCATCAACAACTTTTAAATGCCATCACATGAAATTAAGTTAATTTAATTACTGCCAGACTTTTGATCATTTTGGCAATGCACTTTGTGTATTTCTATGTGAACCAAAGTTCAAAATACATACACACTATACCAAAAATTCTTTCTCCATTAAAAATACTTAAATAAATTAATATATGAAGTAACAAGCATAGCTCTTTATTGTTTCATTTTAAAAATTATATCAAGTTAATAATTTCCTGTGTTCATGAAGAAAAATAATTACTTGTGATAGATCAACTCAAGTAAATATCTAGACTTATTAAAATGTCAAATAGGCATATATTTCATAATATGGAAATATTTTTGACATTCATGTTTATCTCACATTTACTGTGTGAAATTTATTAGTTAGCAATGGTGATATAATACACAATTCAGAAGTTAACAAATATGAAAGCTTATGACAAACTGTTTAATTTGTGTTGATTGTGACAGAGAATTACATTGTGTGACCTCTTATGAAGGAGACAGCCAGCCGTGATTAGTTAATATGACACATACAGAAAAAGGAGGAATTGGTCTCTGCAGTAAAAACCAGCATTTTTCAGGTAAAACACTTCATTTCAGCCTAGTATCTACCTCAATGCTTGAGCTGCTGTGAAGAGTTTGCCAAGACTGTTGTCCAACTTGATCATGGAAAGCTGTGGAGAAAGGAAAGTGCAACCTGGCCGCCATATTGAACTATGTGAAGACAGCCACGATGGTAAACAACATGTCATAAAATCAAATGTTTAAGTCTGAAGAGAGACATGACCTCATTTTACTTTTCATATGTATTGGGTGGGAGAGAGAGAATTCAGTTATAGTAGGATAAAATAAACTCAGGGAACCTGGTTGTACTGTGAGGGTCCTCAAGAAGATCTACAAATGTAAGTATTTTTAGTGACAAGAAGCAAAAATGAATGGGATACTTCATAGATACATAAGACACAGTGCTTAGCTAGATTTAACAATGAAAGAAATTTAAAAAAATAACTCAGTAGTACAAATAAGTGACATGTCCAACTTTATATATGAATAGAAGACCAAATAGCTAAACATAAAAATGTTAATAGAGCAATTGCTAATAGATAGGATGACAAATGAGCTTGGTTTTACTTTTATAATTCCATTGTAAAGGAGTTTTTTTTTTTTTTCAAAAAAACACTTCTGACCTTTCTAATCAACATTGTCAATGTTAGTGATGCATATAACACAAGGTATTCCAAGTTTGGAAAACATGGGTTTCTAGTTATTTTATTTTTATCTCCTAGAATGTAACATATTGAAGTGTAATTACAACATGATTTAAGTAAATGTCTGACCAGACCATTATTTTATCTACTGTCAGTTCTCCTTTTGTAGAGTTTTCTCTATTTATCAGGTTAATTCCACCAACCTTAAAATGTGATAATGTTTTTGTGGCACTTTTTAGGACTGTTATTATTATTGGAGGCACATCCATAATTCTGTATATGATGGCTCTGAGCATGCGTCTCCTTGATATTTCCAGCCAACCTCGGAGCTCTCCTCACGAACTGATTCATTATTCTCCAGCAGTTCTTGTCACATTGGGTCATGCAGCACTTTCCTTTCAGATGACAGGTTCCATTATAGAGATAGGTGCCTGAGACATTGAAAAGAACTTTTCCAAATATAATACTGTGTTTAGTTCACAAAGATTTTTTAAGATAAAAGAATTAGTTTTTTAGTACATAACTCTAAAATAATAAATCTGATACCCTAGCAATGTTTTAAATTATATTTAAGAATATAAGATGTCAAGATAAAGTTAATTATTTGAAAAATTGGCACAATATTTGCAATATTAAACAGGGTGCTTTTAACACCATTTTGAATTGATATTCTTAACTCATATAATTAGAAATAGTTACTCCACTAATGTATTTACATATAAAAATTTTCATTGTTATTATTATACCAAGAGTGGCAAACTATTAAAATCAAAATTGTGTTAATATGTAGGATTAATAACCTCCACATGTGATCTAAAATATTTCAATTTAACTTTGGAAAAGGCTTTTATGCATATTATTATAGCAGAAATTCAAATAAGTTATAAATCAAAGAAAACCGGTGTTCGAATATTTCAAATAAAAATACATTAATCTGACTAATGTAAAGAAAAAAAATTTTACTACTACAATAGAATATTAGTGCTATATATCTCAGTGAAAATTATTTTTTCATTTGGCATTTAATAAAAAAATAGAGATAACACGAAATCATGTTATTTCTAGTTGAATAACAAGTTAAACTATAGTCAATAGCATTGTTATTTTTCCCTTCATATTTTGTGCATTTTTAAAAATTTTAACTGATACATAAATACATAAAAGTTGTATTTATGAACCTGGGACCTTATAATTTAACACATGTGTACAGCACTAATGTATAAACACATTAAAAATATTTATCTCCTAAGCCTTTACCATGCTGTGTAGTGAAATTTTTCAAAATCCTCCCGGCAAGTTCGTGAAGTGTACAGAGGATGAACACTGTGCATCTCACCTCAGACCTTCTGCTTTCTCCTGACTGTGTCCTCGAGTCCCCGGCCAGGCCTCCCCTGCCCACCTTCCCCACTGCCCTGGCCTCCCCTGCCCACC